>CM076249.1:18372185-18474685 GCA_038380765.1 Odontothrips loti
CGCCGCGCCACGCGAAATATATGCCACCGCCAAGAAAAATGGAACCAATATGTTAAACTGATGTACTGGCGCTGACGTCGGCAACGATAACATGGGGGCGATGTTAACATGGGGCACTACGAGCGCCCCTCGCCAGCCCCCCGCTGCCCCCGCTGCCCCCGCTGCTCCCGCTGCCCCCGCTGCCCCCGCCCTCCACTCGGCCCAACCGTCTGCATTACGAGTGGGGTAATGACAAACTACCCCGCGTTGTGTCATCGGGTCACATCTGTCGCCGCTCGGGACGGCGGACCTCATTCTGCCGCCCACCCCCCTCCCCAAAAATAGGGTGCGTTAGCAGCAGCAGGGGTCTCCCCTCCCTCCCTCCCTCCCTCCCTCCCTCCCTCCCTCCCTCCCTCCCTCCCTCCCTCCCTCCCTCCCTCCCTCCCTTTTCTCCCGGCAGTAACTGCTGGCTGACGATGTGTGTTTGTAATGCCCTTGTAACGTCCCTCATTTCTGTAAATTTTCAACTAAAGTCTTGCGGCCTGACTTACATATTTCTTGCCTGTTTTGATCTTTCACTGCCGTCGTGTTTATAGTCCGGCAGCCGTATCTTATAGTTAGCCGCGTTACCGGAAACAAGGAAGGATGAAGAGGAAAGTAGGGGTAGAGTGCCAAGGGCAAATATGGGGTGGGGGGGGGGGGGTGAGTGCGTCGCGTGCTGTGTGAGGAGGACTCGCGAGGCCCGGGAGGCCGAGGCCGAGGCCGAGGCCCGAGGTCCCGGGAGCAGCTGAGGCCGGGCCGCGGGAGACAGCCGACGCCAAGGAGCCCCGCAACTGCAAGGAGACGCAACGACCCGCTGGGGCGGAGGGCGGGGGGGGGGGGGGGGAGGCAGGGGGGGGGGCGTCTCCCGAACGGAGGAACAAAGTCCCCCAAGGGGTCCCCCAAGATGTCCCCGGTGCACGCACCACGCCGTTAAAGCAGACGACTGGCGAGGGAGTGGGGGGGGGGGGGGGGGGGCGTCGGTAACGCCACGGCAGGCTCCCGCAAAAGGATATGCGCTTTGAAACCATCTGATCCGGCCGGGTCTGCGAGCGGCGCAAAGGCAAGCGACAGGTCTCACAAAGAGTGGAGGGTAAGTGCAGGGGAAACAAAAAATCACAAGCAGCTGATAAAAAAAGATGCCGACCCCCAAAAAATACCGTACGCTAGAATTTCGCGAAGGGTTTTAGGAGCAAATCGAAATTCCCGCCCATTTCCCATCTTTTCCCGTAACTCCCTCGCGGCATAGACTTCCGCGCTCCTTCAACAGTAACTCCTTGGGCAGCCAGCAGCTGGGGGGGGGGGAGGCGGGGACCGCTGCCGCAGCCATCTGCCCGGCCCGGCCAGGCCGCCGCTCGGCACGCCATTTTAATTTCCTGTCACCTCCGCGGCCGCGTCGCCTTCGGCTCCCTGCCCGGACTGGGCCCCTCGCCTCAGCCCCCATCGCGGCCCCCGGTTCCCCTCCCCCCCCCCTCTCCCCCTCCCCGAACACCCCCCTCCCTCCGGTGCTGTGGGGCCGGCCTTGCCGCACGTGTCAACGTTATTTCGAACGCCGTATTGGCAGAGCGGGGAGCTGGTTCTGGAGCACAATATGTTGAGGTGGAGATGGAGAGCCCGAGGGCCCGGGTGTTCTGTGTGTGTGTGTGTGTGTGTGTATATATATATATATATATGTGTGTGTGCACGTATGTGTGCTGACCTAGGGCAAGGCTGAAGCCATGAACAGGTAGGGAGGAAATTTATATGACCCGGATAGCAGAGCAGCCTATGTGTCTACAGGGGGTGTAGTGTGTATGTCTGTATGTATGTGTGTGTGTGTGTGTGTGTGTGTGTGTGTGTGTGTGTGTGTGTGAGAGAGAGAGAGAGAGAGAGAGAGAGAGAGAGAGAGAGAGAGAGAGAGAGAGAGAGAGAGAGAGAGAGAGACAGAGAGAGAGAGAGAGAGGCCGAAAGGCGCGGGTTAAAGTGGGAGTGAGAGCGGGAATCGGAGAGGTGTGGGTGGAGGGGATAGGAGGGAGGCTGCTGAAGGTCGGCAGGGAGAATTATCCTCTGCTCGGGGGGCTCCAGGGAGGAGGGGGGGGACAGGAGGGCTACCCCTACGTAAAATAATTGAACCTTACGTAACAGACTCTGTCTCTCTCGTTCTCTTCCTCATTCCCCTTACCCGCCCTACCCAACCTCTCTCAATCTCTCTCTCTCTCTCTCTCTCTCTCTCTCTCTCTCTCTCTCTCTCTCTCTCTCTCTCTCTCTCTCTCTCTCTCTCTTTCTCTCTCTCTCTCTCTCTCTCTCTCTCTCTCTCTCTCTCTCTCTCTCTCTCTCTCTCTCTCTCTCTCTCTCTCGCTCTCTCTCAAAGAGTGGAGGATAGATATGGTTGGAAGTGATTTCTTTCTCTGAATTAATGTGACCTGCTAATTCCAATTTCGGGGTGGCAGAGTGCGGCAGCGCCGCTCACTTCTTCGGCTGTGAATGGAAAAAACGGGAACGGGTGAGGGATGTGAGAGGGAGGGGGGTGGGGAGCCCGATCCGTCTCTGTCGGGCTCTATCTGCCCTGCCCCCGCCCGCCGTCCGCCGTCCGCCGCCCGCCGCCCGCTGCCCCCGGCTCTGAGAGCTGGGGACTCGCGGGCCAGTGCGGCGGCTCTGTCACTTGTATCGACACCACCACCACCACCACCACCACCACCACACTGCACCTGCCACTACAGACCACAAACCACAACAGACGCTGCTTTCCAGCGGATCAGCACCCCGCTTCCTGCGCTGTGTGTGTGTGTGTGTGTGTGTGTGTGGGCGCTCGCGCGCGCGCGCGCATCGACGGTGACTAACGCTCTGCTCATTTCTTTCGTTTTCAGGTGCGTACTGCTCAGATACTGCCATGCCAAACGCTATGCAGGACCGCATGGCGACTGTGGTAAGCCCAGAGTTTAAAACGTTATTCCGAGATGAAAACGGTTGAGCGTTGGTGTGTGTGTCTGTGAGCGTAGCGCAGCAGCTTGGGGGAGGGGGCGGGGGGGGGGGGTGTATGGCGTCCAGCCAGGCGTGGGGTGGGGTGGGGTTCAGCCGGAGACAAGCCGTTCAGCCGGGCGGGCCGCGGCCGTGCGACCCCAGCGGCCCCCGGCCCCCGGCAGACCTCACAGCCTGCGCGAGCTGAGCCCCAGATTATAAACAGTCCCAGGCGCATAATGGCCGATGCTCGTGATGCGCACAATGCGGGGCTGAATGCGCGGCTGGAGGCGGCGGACCGTCGGCGCCGCCCGGCTCCAGCGGCTCCAGCAGCTCCAGCGGCCCCGGCTCCAGCGGCTCCAGCAGCTCCAGCGGCCCCGGCTCCAGCGGCTCCAGCAGCTCCAGCGGCCCCGGCTCCAGCGGCTCCAGCAGCTCCAGCGGCCCCGGCTCCAGCGGCTCCAGCAGCTCCAGCGGCCCCGGCTCCAGCGGCTCCAGCAGCTCCAGCGGCCCCGGCTCCAGCGGCGCCGCCGCCGACACATCCCGCCCTGCATAATAGGGTGCATTACGGGCCAGCGCAGGGTTCAAATACCGGCTGCACGCGGAATGCTACGCTTTTTCTCGCTGCGGGAAATAGCGCCCCGCGCGCGTAACCAGGAAAAAAAACCAGTTATTTGTTTCCACTCTTTTCTTTAATTTTATACTCCATGGGTGCCCAGCTGGAAAGCAGGGCGGACGCTAAGCAAGCGCTGAGCGCTCTAACTTCAATTCCGTATCGTGCCATTGCGGCGTATTCTGCTGCGACTCCTCCGGTACCCTCCGCGGCACCCTCCGGTACCCTCCGCGGCACCCTCCGGTGCCCTCCGGTGCCCTCCGGTAGCCCTCCGGTGCCCTCCGGTGCCCTCCGGTGCCCTCCGGTGCCCTCCGGTAGCCCTCCGGTGCCCTCCGGTACCCTCCGGTGCCCTCCGGTACCCTCCGGTACCCTCCGGTACCCTCCGGTACCCTCCGGTACCCTCCGCGGCACCCTCCAGCACCCTCCGGCATGCACGGAGATGCCCGCAAAACGGAGGTCAGAAGGCGTAGCGAAGAAGTATTTTTACAGTGAAAGTATGAGAAATCGCTTGTTCGGAATCCTCTCTGCTCCGCGTTTCGCTGGAAACCATGTGGTTTCTCCAGCCTTCCAATTTTGCTTCGTGACGACTTCGTCCTTCCGTTTTGGGCTTCTCCGGAGTGATCTATTCCTGAGACAGTGTTATTCCATGCGGCGGTCGGTAATCACATTTCTCATGCACAACGAGGACGCGCGGAACGACTCTGTTATCACCGTCGCGCGCCAGTTTTACCACCCCCGCGCTACAACCCAACGCGACACGTGCAAGGTGAGCGTACTGCGGGAGTAAAGCGGAGTTATCCGGGCGGAGCGGCGGGGGGGGGGGGGGGGGGGAGCGGCGGCACGGCCCAAGGCCCAGCCCCTGCCGTCGTTCCTATTCTCCTCGCACATGTGTGTGACGACGTGCCGAGATTAGAACCTCTGATGGCAGCACGGCTGGGGGGGCGTCGGCCTGACGGGGGTGGGGGGAGGTGTAACTGGTGTGCAGGCCAAAGTGTTGGCTGCGGGACTCTTAATGGGGCGGCCAGCTGGCAGGGGGCACGCCGCCCCACGCCACGCCTTGGAAGCCAACTGCACCGGATTAAAAGCCCTCTCTCCTCTAAACTGAAGGCGGGGGGGGGGGGGGGGCGGACCTGAAAGGGTATGTGCGAACGGGGGAAAGGAGGGAGGGGGTGGGAGGAAGAGATTAGTCAGGCGGGAGGCAGGCCGACAGTCAGGCGTGCGTGCGTGTGTGTGCGTGCGTGTATGTGTGCGGCAGGACTGAGCGAGAGGCATGTGCTTACTGTGTGTGATTGCAGCGAGCGAAGCTAGGCGGGAGGACAGGAGGCGGTAGTGCCAAGCCCCTGCTCACAGGGTGTGGGCAGCGGTGCGGTGACCCTGTGTACCGCAGTAGAGCTTCTGCCCGGGAATATAAAAGCATAAAATTGACTCCGCGGATCAAGTTATGTGCGAGGGGGTTTCCACTCGGGATTTTCGTGTACAGGGTTTTACATAATACGTGTCTTGATACGTGTATTACACGGTATTACGCCGGTATTACACTAATATTAAATATGTATTGCACCTATATTTTACCATTTTAGAGCATGTTTTGTTATTTTTCGGTATCACATTACGCGTAATACCTTGATCAGGTGTACAGGGTATTACGCAAGTGAAAACCCCCTCGGTTTCGCTCTCCAGGCGAATTCTGTCTTGAGGGCGAGCAGGGAAACAGAGAGGGCATGCATTCGGCATGGCGCGGACCGTTGTTAGCGCGCTGAATGCACTATTTAGCTGTAGAAGTGAGGCCGGCGGCGCTGGCGGTCTTGCATTATGTATTATCCGCGCGCCAAGGAGGGATCGCAAGACTGGCCGGCCGAACGCCACACGTGTGCGCACCACGCGGAAGCCGGTGCGTTGTGGTGTTATGCTTCGAGGGCTCAGATAAGTCGTTGTTAGAGGCCAATAAAAGTCATTTTCTAGTCAAACACTACTCAAAATATTCGATTAAGTCACACTGCTCAAAAAGTCCAATTAGTACCGTAAAGTCGACACGAGTCACATTTTTTGTCGGAAAAGGGTCATTATTACTCACAGTTTTAGTCACAAAGTCAATCCATCTCACCACGTCATATTTTTAATGAAGTCAAAATAAGTCAAAAGTCGTGGATAGATCTTACGCATTTCTTTCTGTTACAATAAATTCAAACAAAAATCGATAAACTAGTCAACAAATATTCCAAATTACTCAAAATAGTCAAAATTATTCAAATAAGTCAGGAAGTCGTTAAATTAGTCAGCAAGTTACCTCACAAGTCAAACAGTCATTTTAAGTCAAATTTACTCATTGGTTGGAGTTTTAAAGCTCGAGGGGGACACCTCGGTTGTGCTGGACCAGCGGCGTCCGGCGGCTCGGGTTCAACTCCCCTCGTCGCCCAAACCCGTGGTAGAGTTTGTTGTGCCGCACTCCCTGTGAGAGGAGGTATGAGGTTAGCCGCGGAGCCGCGGTGACCGCGAAGACTGTGAGGCGCCCCGGGTCCCACACGTGTCTGCTGTCCGAGGGGGAAACGACGGACGAATTCTGTGTCAGCCGGATGGGGATTACCCCGGATTACCTTGGATTACCAGGATTACTCGGATTACCCTGGATACTCCGGATTACCCAGCATTACCATGGATTACCCTGGATTACCTCGGATTACCCCGGATTACCGGATTACCCCGGATTACTACTGGATTACTCCCGAATTACACATAATAAAATTAATTAGGGGTACACGAAAATTTAAACATTGGCCCGGATTACCCCGGAATACCTCGGATTACCTCGGATTACCCCGGAATACCTCGGATTACCTCGGATTACCCCGGATTACCTCGGATTACCCCGGATTACCCTGGATTACCTCGGATTACCCCGGATTACCCCGGATTACCACGGATTACCGCGGATTACCTCGGATTACCCCGGATTACCCCGGATTACCCCGGATTAAAAAATCGATGTCTGCCGGATTACTTCCGGATTACACTTACTAAAATTAATTAGGGGTACACAAAAACGTAAACATTGGCCCGGATTACCTCGGATTACCCCGGATTACCCCGGATTACCTCGGATTACCCCGGATTACCCCGGATTACCCCGGATTACCCTGGATTACCCCGGATTACCCCGGATTACCCCGGATGAAAAAATCGATGTCAGCCGGATTACCTCCGTCGTTTTCCCCTCGCTGCTGTCACTCGCGGCGAGCGTGGGGGTGGACCGACAGAGAGAGAGAGAGAGAGGGAAGAGAGAGAAAGAGAGACAGAGAGAGAGAGAGAGAGAGAGAGAGAGAGAGAGAGAGGGGGGGGGGGGGTGAGGCGTGTTCATGGGGTTCAAGTGATATCCCCACCCCTTACGCCTCCCCACAACTTGAGCTGCAAGTTATCTCGGCCGGGCCCACCACCACACTCCACGCGGGCCATACAAGCGGCACCACCGCTCCGCCTCTTGCAGCACACACACACACACACACACACACACACACACACATACATACATACATACATACATACATACATACATACATACATACATACATACATACATACATACATACATACATACATACATACATACATACATACATACATACATACATACATACATACATACACACGCACGCGCGCGCACGCTCCCACTGCCGAGAAAATTTTTTTATCCATTCACATACCTTTTGAAGGCACGCAAAACAAAAATATTTTTGAGGTCGGGCGCTGACCGCCTGAAGCGGTTCCTCGGGGTGGTGAACTGGCGTGGCATTTGGCAGCGCGGACGCAGGCTGTGTGAGTGAAGCCGATGAAGCCCTTTGTGGGCACTCGGTCTGCCCGTGTGCACTGCATGGCAGGCAGGCTTTGCAGCGCAGGCTCTCGGGCTGGTTGAAGGGGGGGGGGGGGGCACTCACATATTACCGGCGTGTGGAGAGACCACAACCGTCAGATACAGCGGAGCAACGCTGCCTGCTGCCGCCCGCTGCCTCTTGCTGGCTGCGCTTGTTGGGTCCCGCCGGGCCGCCGGGCTCCGCGCTCTGCCTCTGCAAACCTGACAACAGCTGCATATGTACGGCCGGTGCCGGACCGGCACAAAAGCTTTCGCGCTTTAGGCACTTTACGACTGTTTTACCTATAGGGAGTCGTTTACGGACCAAGTGACAAAAGTAATCAGGCCTGGGTGAAAGGTGAAAGGAGTTGTAAATGGGACCATATACGAATCGTATATAATTACATAAAATTGTATTCACATTGTATATAATCGTTTATGGGCCATATTCAAGTGTAAACGAATCGTATATGAGACCATATACGATTCATATATGAAGTCGTATATGGGTCATTTACAGCCACACTCACATATACAACCAGATAGAAATCGTACACATGGTTGGCATTGTATACGGGCTAATATATGAGTTGCATATGGTCTCTTATAAGATCCATATACACTTGTATACGGCCCAGCCCACATTACGATGTGTATACAATTTGTATACAAATTATATATGGCCCCATAAATTATTATATGCAATCATATACAACACCTTTTTTTACCCGGGAGGAAATTTGATTCGCGCGTTGAACGCGAAAAAAGAACAAACATAAGTGCGTGGGGAAGGGTGTGGAACCGTCTGTGGGAATCGAACCCACCGAGCTGGCACTCAGGAAGACGCCCAAGCCAGTGCCAAACGACAGTTAGAATCATAGTTCCACACGCTGCATCAGTTTTCGAAGAAAGGTCACAAGCGCTCCCTCCTAATCAAGTCATCGATGGTCCAGGAAACATAAGCCCGATAAGGCCTACACCCTGACTAACTTCCTCGTTATCTGAAAAGCCAAGTCATGTAACTCCATGTTTGGAATCCTGGCCTCTAACTGACTCCAACTCCAGTCCCAGATCTGAAATGTAATTATTGCAAGTTTTCGAACGTTGTAGTACTACAGTCTCTAATCGCCCAACACTAGCGGTATCGTGACCCCTTCATGCTCAGTGAGGTGTTGCTGCAGGTGTGCGAGTTTTTCACTGGCATTGGACTCTGATCGCTGAGTGGGCGGGTCTGAGCCCATCGGCTGGGCCGACCCCTCGGCGTGGGGGCCCCGACTACGCGACTTCGTGGTCCTGCGGCGGTCTCGGCGCCCCGCGCTGCGCCAAATTGTACCCTCCCACTTCTCCCTCTTCACCACTGCTCCGCTCCCTCCGCTCCCCCCCCCCCCCCTCCCGTTTTCCGAAGCAAGCGCGCTCGAACTGGCAGCAAAATTTATCGGTGTTGTTCATAAACAGTCCAAGCCGGGCCCCGCCCCGCCCCGCTGGCCGCGTCCGACCGACTCTAGACTAACACGACCCCAAGGAATTCCGTCCCGTAATCAAGGTGATGAAAAAAGGCCACGAGCGCGTTTTGGAATCCCCCGCCGGGAGTGACTAGAAGGGCGGAGCGGAGGGGACGGGGGAGTGAGAGGGGGCGCAATCATCGCAAAATGCCAGCCCCCCCCCCTTTCTCCACCATCCTGGCCGATTCTAAAGACCTCGAGCGGTCTCATGATGATGAGCCGTGGCCGTGTCCTCCTACACTCCTAGGAAGATCACCACTAAACAGAAAGAAAAACAAGACAGGCATGGAGAACGCTAGTGTGTTCGAGGACAAGCGCGTTCTTTGAGTGTAAGGATCGATGCGGTGTACGTGGAAGTAAAATTGTTACTTTGGGGAATTCTTTTTCAAGGGCTAGTCCTAACTCGGTCCTAACATACTGCCACCAAAAGAAACAAACTAAATTTTATTTTTCGCAAAATTTGGTAAATTGGTGAGGCGCAAAACTCGTTCTTCTATGTGTAGGAAAGCAAAGAAAGAATAAAAGAAAGAAACAAAGAAATACCATCACTCTATCACACCGTGAAATACTGCTAGGCTCACAGCATCACCCGAGGTTCAATTTTGAATTATACCGTGAGGTTTATTTCGCTTTAAGTTTTCGTGCGGTAACACGTCTGATTAGGACCATTATACTCCGTGAAATACTGCTAGGAACGAAATGTAATTTCGTACGAATTTCTCACTGTTGGTCGTATCGGGATAATACCGATTTTCTCGTTATGCGATGCTTGTTTCAATGATAAATAAGTGAATTTTCCATTTTTTAACGAAAATGGCAAATTTGATTTGGCAAGTTGAGGAGCAGATCTGGTGGTCTGGTGTACTACGTACACGCGCAAGCGGTACACCACAGGCTGCCGCGGTCCCTGCGACAATGCTTTTGTGCTTTCTTCTCTCTGTCACCACTAGATGGCAGGCTGCCACAGGATACGTTACTATATAGCATTACTTTCCTTTGCCCGTACTTTTCCTTTTAGAGCAAAGGAGGATGACAGTACAGGACACGTCGGAATTGTACAGCCATTATCATTATGTCTCTACGCTTTTTTACGAGAAAGACAGAGACACAAATAACGCTTGCTCGGCTTGGCCATGACGACAATACTCGCAGTTGGCATCTATCGTCTAGCTGTGTTAGAGTCAATATCTATCGCCCTCTGTCTTCTATTCTTTCCAGCAAGAATGGGAACGAGGTCACAGCCCCGAGCCGAGTCGAGTCTCCTTAATTTTCCTTCCTAATTTCACAGAATTTTCTATACAGATTTTAATGGCACTTTAAAAATATAATTGGTGGGTTACTAGAGACAACGCTGTTTTTTTTTTAATGACAAAATGACAATTCCCATAAGGGGCCATTAAACATCCTAGGTCGTTCTAGAAGGCTACTTCGTGCGTGCCTAAAAACAACAAAGCACGTGATTTGAGACTGCATTTAGGGGATGCTCGCGGTGGCCCGGGAGCACTCTCTGGCGGCATCGGTCGACGATGTCCACTCGCCGTCCCCTCGCTTACTATTTATTCTGGCCAGTACGGCTTCATCCGTAGGACCACATGGGTAGTGGGAGCAGCATCTACGCAGGACAGGGACCGAACAGGAGAGCAGAAGCGGAGGCTCTTGTTGTCGTCAGTCTATTGAGGACTGTTTCAATTGTTCGGTTTCCCCGGTCGTGTTTTCGAAGGCTTTACTCTCATGTTTCTCCACGCCATGAAACGACAAGGCGCTTTCATCTGCGTCTCTGGCTTTTGAGCCGATTCTTTATCGTGCAACGGCACCCACGACGAGCTCATTTTTACTGTCGACGCGTAAGAACAAGGGCAGATCTTTCAGGTTCGAGCGCACAAAGGCAGATCCCAAAAGTCCGAGCGAACAAGGGCCGATCTCCTCCGATCTCTCATTTCGACTTCCTCGTCCCTCACCATCCGATCGCAGTTGAGGGGCGAGGAGGAGCAAATAAGACATCGGCCCTTGTTCGCTTGGACTTTGAGATCTGCTTTTGTTCGCTCGGACACGAGAGATCTGCCCTTGTTCTTAGGACGCGTCGAAATTGTGCCTCTGCAAAAGAAAGTCGCATGTGGGAGCCCAGTCGGCTGGTCTCTGTGGTCTGTAAATTGGCTCTGTTAAGAATTGTTCTTGTGCTGGAGGATTCACTAAAATTACGCTTGTTCCAAGCGTACTCGCAGCTCCACGAACGGGCGCAAGGTTACTTAGTTTTACCAGTGCTGTGCTGTGTCTCCGGGCCCCCTGGTATAGACCCTATTGGGTAAGTGCAGATAAACTGATCACGCTCTGGTAATCGTGCAGATATCAATAATCACACCCTTTCAAAGGTGATAATTTTATCCAGGACCTGCTACGTCAATTTCTATTTTTAGGCTGCTGTTAATATTTATTTTTAACTGCTGTTATTTATTTTTTACCTCCACTGGCCGTAACTTTGCCTGAGCTGAGGGACGCACGGGGGCCGGGGTGGGGTCGCTGGGGGGCTCAAGACGGCGGCGCTGTTCGGCGTGTTGCTGCACTCACCAGCGGACCCTTCATCCCGCCCCTCTTTCTCCTGCAAACACGCTAACTGAATAAATCCAACTGCCACTGCAGATTGCTCTGAGGGCACGCCGTTAAGGACACCCCCCCCCCCCCCCCCCCCACGCGAACGGCATAAATAATGCAGCAGCAGCACGGCACGGCCTCGTCCTGTCTGAGGCCCCGAGCCCTGCCCGCCCCACCCCGCCCCGCCCGAGGACCGCCGCCGGCAAATTCCAGCTCTCACTGTCAACCTAAGACGATAAGGAGGAAGGCGGGGCTGTACCTGGCCAGCGGGAGGGAGGGAGGCAGGAGAAAGAATCAACGGTGCCATTGCCAAGTCCAAGGTCGGGACCTTCCACCCCCACCCCCTCCCCTTCTGAATAAGGGCCCGTCCATAACGCATTGCATACGTTCGTGACATTTGAAGTCGCAGGCCGTTTTATGTCAGGGCATAGCCATGGTGCACACGGCGCCTGATGGGTAGGCAACACCGGCCCTTGCTGCACGCGAGCCGTGCGGGCTGGCCTACTCACCAGGCAACCCACGTCGTGGTGTATAATTTCTTTTGACGCGGTTGGAAAAAAGCTGCCTCGAGTGCATTGCGGTTTCGTCACAGAGTGTACCACCACGCGCAGACACGACGGCGTCAGCAGCAACAACAACAACAAGTAGAGTACACTCCAGCTCAACGGGGACGACAAGTAGGGACGTTCGCGAACGACCAATTCATCTTGCTCTCCACCAGCGCCGCGCCGCGCCTGGGCTCGCTGTAGCGTCCACACGTCCAGGGTTGTTGCCGCTCCGCTTGTACCGTACCGTGCGCGCGGCAAAACTTGATGTTGTTGTTGTGGCTGCTGCCGCTGATGTACGCCCGTTATTTATGCTGTCCGCTTGACAAGCAGCGTCAGGTAACAACAGCAGCAACGGCGGCAGCGGTGGCAGCAGCGGTGGCAGCGGTGTGGCCCAGTGTGGCCGCAGAAGTGCGCGAAAGCGGGTGGCCGGAAGGCAGGCGTGCTGGCAGGCCTGTTGTGCCTGTTGTTTCGGTGAGTTCGTTTGGCGGATAGCGCGGGATGCGGGATGAGAGGGGCGGGGCGGGACTCCCCCCCCCCTCCCCCTCCCCCTCTTCATCCCCTCGCACTGCTACTGAGCTCGGCTAACCTCCATAGGATTTCTATGTCTGGAAGGAACACACCTCATGCCTCATGCCTCTCTAAGCACACCCAGCCAGAAATGCTGACGAAATTAAAGCCAATCGATTTCATATCGATAGTGTCAAATGTCAAGCTCATCGACATCGATTCGATATCGTGCCAACAGTCTTCTCCTGGCTCGGTTCTTGTAAAGATCCAGGACAGCTTTTTCAGGCTGGCCTGGGCTGGCAGGAAGTAGCCTTTAAAGAATGACCAACGATTTGGACTTGTTTAATTTCTGTTTCAAGTATCGATCCTTATGGGAATTGTCATTTTGTAATTAAAAAACCAGCGTTCTTTCTGTTAAATTTTGTTTAAAATTTGCAAATGATTACATATATTAACACACAAATGATATTTCTGAAGTGCCGCTAAAATCTGTATGGACAATTCTGTGAAATTAGGAATGAAAATAAAGGATATACTCGACTCTGCTCTGGGCTGTCACTACCTTCTTTCTATCTCATTCTTGCGGTAAAAATTAGAAAACAGAGAGCGATAGACTTTTACTCTAACACAGCTACGATGGATACCAACTGCGAGTCTAGTGTCGTAATGGCCGGGCCGAGCCGAGCGTGCGTTATTTGTTTCTCTGTCTTTCTCGTAAAAAAAGTGTACAGACAGAGTGAGTGATAATGGCTGAACCATTCAAACGTGTCCTGTAGTCTCCCTCCATATTCGTCGTACTCCTTCCAGAGGGACGAAAAGGAATTAGTGATTTAGGCTCCCCAGATAAAATCGTAGCTGAGAGACAGCGAAATATAACTGAAACGAACTGACGCGACTGATCTTTCCTGTATTAACTGATTTAATCTAAACTTTTCATAAATTTTATTGCTGTTTCCTGAATATACCCCGATGCCAATGGCAGTCATATACAGTTCGGGACCATGTAAAAGCAGTCGATTTTTGAACTGTTTTACCGCTGACCGAAACTGAACCTTGCTGTTCGATACCCTAAACGGTACTGAATCCGACTGACATTCGCACACGAAGAAACTCCGTTGATTGTTAGTAATTGTCAGTTGAAAGTTGTGCTATAGATTGTCTGACGTTGGCTGCATTTTACCGATTACCAAGTGTCATTCAAATTCCAGCTACTTTCAGATGCTGTTTTGAACTGACGTGCACGCAGGCCGCACTGATCTTTGTGCGATATTGAAATCAGTTTGGCTTTTCCGAACAGCAGTTAACATATTTAACTGACACTTTCGTCGAATGGACTGATTTTTATTCGTCGTCGAAAGCAGCTGGGTTTTTGCGATTATCACTCAATATGTCATCTGACGTTAAGTTAAAACGCACTGACTTTCGTGTGGCAGGAAAGTTCAGTAATTATCTGCGAAATTCAGTTAAGCTAATATGTCCAGGCACAAAACTCCTCAGTCAAACAATCAGTTAAAAATCGGTGTGTCCAATAACACTCGGTAACAGACTCAGTTCTCCATACGAAGTAATAGTAACCTGAGTAAATCCGGTAATGTTCAGTTAAAAAATACATAAAAGCAGTAAAATTACGAACGATCCAGTTATATCATGGTTATATTCAGCAAAAGTAGCCTTACAGAACAGTTAAGATTCAAGTAAAATCCTCTATCTTCAGCTACGATTTCATCTGGGGCTAGCTTGTTTTTTGTTTGTTTGTTGTTGTTTTTTTTTTTTTTGGGGGGGGGGGGGGTGGAGGAGTTTTGGGTCACCGCTGCCCACTGTCACCTTGCCCCAACGAGATGTGCGGTGTGGCCATTTCCGTCCGGTCCAAGAACCCTGCCCGCCATCTCGCGCTGACAGCTCCATATCACCTCAGGCTGTCTGTCTTTCCACGCCACGTCCGTCTCTGCGGAGGTATAAAAATTCTAGAGCCCCCTCTCCTCCCACAGTGCTGTAAAAAAAAGTTGTTTTGTTTTGTTCACGATCACGTTAAGCCCACGATATCCTACATATTCGCACACTGGTCGCTGTCCAGAAAAGTGGAATATTTTGATCTCCAAATTCTGCACAGTCGTCGCAAAAACAGGGAATAAAAAAAAAGAGAAATACGGAGCGCGCGAAGGCGAGAGAAACGAAAACGGTTTCGCTTCTCTAATTAGCTAGTCCAGCCTTGGCGGAAGGGGTATTCATTATGTCAGCTTCTCCCACCACCACCGCTGCCCGGCTATCTTCCCGACCGAGTAAGACAATTGGTGGCGTTCGTGCCGCCGCGCACTACCAGCCATAAAAAGAATGAAGCGACGGGGAGAAAAAAAAAATCCAGGCGCACTTTGGAGCGCTATGGCATTGCAAGCACCCCCCGGCCGGGGCTGGGCCCGGGCTGGGCGCTCGCCGTGCCGCGGGGGTGCGCGAGCTGCGAGCACTGGGTTTGGTGGGGTCGGAGGGTGGGGGCGTTGTGTCCGGCCTGAGGCGCGCTGGAATAACATTCTCATACAGCCTCATAACCTTGGGCGCTGTGGTCGGAGGGGTGCTAAACGACGTCGGCGGCGTGGCTGCCGTGTCGCCGCCGACGCCCATCCCCATGTCGCCCTGGTAGTTTGCGGCGGGGAATTCCCGTCACACGTATGAAGTTTGCTCTGCGCCGTGAGGCTCCTCTCCTTGGTAAATAGGGGCCGGATCGGGCCGGGTCGTCCGGCGGCGTAGCTGGGGTGGTGGAGGGGGGGGGGGTTACACTGCATCAGCTGAAATTACGTCGCGCCCTGACTTCAGGGCACACGGAGGGTGCGCACAGCGATACGTTATGGGTGAACATCCCCCCCCCCCCCTTGACGGTCGGCCAGGCGCCAGCCCCTGCAAACAGGTGGTGTAGTTGTGGTCTGTAATTTTGTAAGGAGAGTCGGGCAGTGGCGCGGCGCGGCTGCACGGGGTGGGGGTGAGGGGGGGGGGGGGGGGGGGGCACCCGGCCCCGCCGCTGCTGCAGGCGCTGCAGGGTGTGGTGGACCGAGCCCAGCACGATAAGGCCGAGCGAAGAACTGGGTGTCAGAGGCATGACCCCACCCCTGCCTACCCCTGCCCGCCCCTGCCCCGGCCATGCCGTCACGAACAGGAGTACAACCAACGCGGTGGTGCTGTGTACAGCCCGGGCCGGCACCCGGCACGGGGGCAACGACTCAGCCGAGGCGCAGGGCTCCGCGGGGCCGCCGCTGGCGAGCCATGCCGTGCCGTCGCTGCCACTGCCGCCGCTACAGCACTGGGCACCCCGGAGGCCCGGAGGCCAGACAGAGTGTCGTCCCTCTGACGCCCCGACCGAAACCGAGGCCGCATTTGCCTGTCGGTAAACAAGGTGAAATCACCTGCAAGCAGCGGGGGAGGAAATTTGTCGTGACTGCTCTGCTTCGGTGGTGGCAGAGACGGGGCGGGTTGCTGGGACCTGGGGGGGGGGGGGGGGGGCATCCCCGCGGCGAGGGGCTCCCGGGGCCGCCGGCCGCCGTCAGCGACAGCCGCGCCGACGCCACCGCTTAGGCCGCAAAGCGCCAAGGGGAAATGGTCGTCCACGCAAGGAAATGGATTTTTCCCCACCAGACCAGGAAATTGGGTGTGCACTGAGGGCAACCGCGCTACGGCCCGCCACGCCACCCTGCCGCGACTCTCACCACGGATAGCGCGGCGTCTTCGCCTCACTCTGGGGCACTGCGGGTGCTGCGCACTGTGCCCCCGCGTACGCCAGGCGGTGGTCGTAAAGGGGGGGGGGGTGCAAAATAGGGTTCGTCTCGGATTTTGAAACATTCAGTATGGACATATTCTCTCCGAGAGTAAGCTCTAGGGTTCGGCTCCACCAAGTTTGGTTGGGTTAAGTTAGGTTGCTTGGGTAGCAGTATGTGATATGGCTTGCCTCGGCGAGGGGGTAACAACTTCGGTGATTAGCGGACACATCCTGGGTAATCCAAAGGTAATTCAGGGTAATCCAGGCCGGATTAATACCAGATAATCCGAGATTTTTAAAGAAAATTCCGGGTAATCCAGGGTAATCGAGCGAAAAAAAAAAACGGGAAATCCGGTGGAAACGATTTTGCCGAGTTCATTCCCCTTTGGGCCTCGGCCGAGGGTTCTGAACCGGAGTACAGGGTACAGGGTACTACAGCTGTAGCGGCTGTAGTGCGTTTATTACAGGGTCAGATTTCCTGCTACTGCAGGTGTTACCGAAGCATTACAGGTATTCCACAAGTAGTACAGGTGCGGTACAGGACTAAAATGTCATGTCTTACTGTATTACACGCTAGTATTACACTAGTACTACAAGGTATTACAGAGGTACTACAGGGGACGTGGGACGTGTACACGGGTACTACGGAAGCGACTCGCCGCTCGGCCTCTGCCTCCCCCCGCCGTGGCCATGCGAGGCCTCTGCCGGAGCGAGGCTCCTTCCGTCAGGCGCTACCCTCGGCGCTGCCCGGGGCTGCTGGCGCTGAGCCAGACACTGGGGAGCCGCCAGTCCTCGCGTCCTCTCCTCTCCTCTCCTCTCCTCTCCTCTCCTCTCCTCTCCTCCTGGCCCTTGGCCTTCCTCGGCGACCTCGGAGGGGGAAAAACGGGAAGGAATCTCCGGGACGGTCGCAGTCGCGTGTGCAGCGGCGCAGAAACGCCTAGGTCCTGCAGGGGTACGGCACGGCGGCATGGCCTCTGGCTCTGCACCCGGACCTGGAGGCCCGGCGCCAAGGGCGGCTAAAGGCGGCCAAAGGACTCCCGGGGGCGCACTCCGCCACTCGGCTGACTCGGCTAGAGAGAGACATGCGCGTGGTCTTTAGCTCAGAAATGGTTACGAGCCGGGAGGGGGGGGGGGGATAGGTCTTTTTGGGGAGTGTCCAGCCGGACGCTGGCTGGACACCACCACTCTGCGGACGGCACGCAGAGAGACACGGCTGGACGCACCGCGCCCTCGCAGCACTTCCGTCAAGGCCACGTAGCCTGCCGGAGAGATGTGAGCAACCGCGGTCGTTGAGAATGTCTTTTGGGTTCGAGCCCCACGCGGCTCTCTCCCGCTAAACCTGGCCGCCACCACGACCCTCCCCTTGCACTCTCAAAAATGAATGCACGATTTAAGCATAAAATGCTTAAAGTCAAGCATATTTCATGCTTGAAACGCCAAAAATCCCACACGCATATTATGCTTGATTGAAGCATATTATGCTTGATTGAGGGATACCATATGCTTGTCCCAAGAATACAATACGTGCCTCAAGCATCATATGCTAGTGCCAAGCATAAGACGGTTGATGTACGCAGATGATTCTTAAATCAACAAAATCCCATAAGAATACAAGATTTGCATCAAAATCGCTTTGAATCAAGCATTCATTTTTGAGAGTGTGGATGTGCACGCCAGCCGAGGAGGCGTATAGCGGCAAGCTTGCATTTTCCGGGTGGCATCCGACGGGAATCGATGAGGGAGAAGCGGAGAGGGGACCGTTGCCGTCGGCGGACCGGGCCAGACAGGGCCGGACAGGGCCGGACAGGGGCGGCTGGACCGGAGCACATCGGCGCGACAGTGCCGCCGCCTCCCCCCGTCCTCAAACTACGTCACGCCCGCCGCCCCCGTCCTCAAACTACGTCACGCCCGCCGCCCCCGTCCTCAAACTACGTCACGCCCGCCGCCCCCGTCCTCAAACTACGTCACGCCCGCCGCCCCCGTCCTCAAACTACGTCACGCCCGCCGCCCCCGTCCTCAAACTACGTCACGCCCGCCGCCCCCGTCCACAAACTACGTCACGCCCGCCGATGGCTGGACCGGAGCGTCACAATCTGACAGCCATACCCCAGCGGAAGGGATTCTTGATTCAAAGCCTAGAACAAGCGTATTCTTAAGGCATCCAAGAATATAATTCCTAATCTAAGAACATTTCTTGATTTAAATTTAAAATTGGCTTGATTCAAGAAAATATTCTTGAATGCTTTTAGCCTAAGAATCCGTTTCTCTGGGTGCACCCGCGCAAAAAAGCATTCCGGGAGATCCTCAAAGGTACATCGAACTCACTGTGATCGAACTCTAAAGAGCGGCCCCTCACGCCCTGTGTGTCCCCCACCGCCACATCTCTCCCTCCCTCTCTGTCTCTGTCGCCTCTCTGTCCCCTCGCCAAAAACTTTGCTGCCGCGCGTCCCAAATCCTGCCGCTTAATTTGCGCGCGTCCTCTCCACTCGCTCCCTACGTCCCGACGGCGCGCCGTCCTTGACGGAAAGCCATCTAATTAATGGGGACAAACGTGGGGCGCGGAGCAGTGCGGAGCCGGCAGGTAAAAGGGACAGGGACAAGCGGGTGGGAGGAGAGGAGGGAGGAATGTGTCGGGGTGTAACAGGCGACAGAACGGGAGCGGGAGGAGGGCGCCACCTGCGGCCGGCCAACAGGCTCGATTAGCTGGCTTCACCAGGCTCCGCTCTCTACCTCTCTCTTCTTCACAGAGAGAGAGCAGATGATACCTCTTTAAATAGCACTAGCGTAGCATAGCTAAATTAAATAATATGGAAGAAAGAGGTGTCAGCTAGCTTTCACTTCGAAAAGGCGTAGCGAGTGCGGCGAACTAATAATATAAGGCGAGCCGGCACCAGGGGGGGGGGACCCGTGAGGCCGCGAGCCGCGCGATATTGTCGCGCACTGCTCGGGTAGCATTGTAGTCCAGAGGCAAGGAGGCCGCCGGCTCGGCTCCGCCTGCACCCGGCTCGGCTCGCCTGCGCTCCCTTGGCCAAGGACCTCTGCTCGGATCAGCCCCGCCGCTTTGCAGAGGGTCAAACGCCCAAGGCTTAACGCGACCAGGCCAAACGCGCCTTTCCTTTCAACTCCCCCTTATGATGTTCACAAACTTACTAAAAACGCAACGAAAGATAAGTTCTGTTTTCGCAGACACACACACAAGACTTTATTTTCAAAGCTTCCTAAGCCCTTTAGAAACTGGAAGACATTTAGAGTTGGTATCATCTGCTTCCTATTTAAATAGGGATTTAGATTTTTAAAGTTTTAAGCATAATTTTATCGGGGGATTTTTTTTTTAACAATTAAGGCCGGGGTCCGTAGTGTTTACTTTTGTTCCAAAGATACATGCAGTGTTTAATTTGTGGACCAATCATATTTTTATTTTTTTGGTTCAGTGGGAGGTGTGTGTGCAGGAGTAGTGAAAAAAGGTCCAGTGGCAGTTTGGCAGTTTCAGTAAAGATTTTGTTAAGGTAGTTGGTGATTTCTTAGCACTGGTGTAAATGCTATCAGGAAAAGCTATCATAGTTTTGCTATCAGACCTGAGCTATCAGAATATTTCTGATTTCTGATAAATTTTCGCGCACCTCTGATAGTGAATTTCTGATAGCGTTGCCCTGATAGAAAAGTTCTGATAGCTGTAGTTGAATCTCTCAAAGCAATATGCTGCTGATAGCATTGTCTGAAAGTTCAAAACATTTCAGAGCATTTTATCAGTGACACGATTACTTAAGAGTCGTGCTAAAATTATCATTCGGAAGTGAAAATCGAGTCTTATCCAAATCTGCAGTCAGATTTGAGCTAGCGCGCACCGTTCTCGAGATGCCAGAAAAAAAGTGTCGGATTTTGAAAAAATTAAAATGGCCCTAGTAAATTAGCAAACTGATGTCGCATACCAAATTTCAAGCAGAAATTCCGAGAGGTTTCGGTTTTATGGCCCTTTCAAAATCAAAGTTTTCAGAACATTCTGATAGCGTTGTCTCTGAAAGCAGTCTTCTGACAGCTTACGCTGAAAGCAAACTGCTTTCAGGCGATCAGGAGAGCTAGCAGCATAAGCTATCAGAGATCAGAATAGCTTTCAGAAATCAAAAAAGTCATCAGAAAATGCTTTCAGAAACTCAGAAAAGCTATCAGAAACTCAGAAAAGCTATCAGACAATCAGGAAAGCAACCAGGTAATGAGAAGAGCTATCAGGCAATCAGGAAAACTATCAGGTAATCAGAATTCCTATCAGAAATTTCTGATAGAATTTCTGATTTCCTGAAAGAATTTACACCAGTGGAGAGAGAGAGAGAGAGAGAGAGAGAGAGAGAGAGAGAGAGAGAGAGAGGCAGATAGACAGACAGAGAGTGAGAGAACTTTCCGACACTGCACGCTCAAAAAAGTAAACTGGAATCAAGCAATTGTCCCCAAAAATGTCGACTATGCTCGAATCAAGCATGCCGCAATATATCGATAAACGATTCAAGCATGACGTTAAATACGTCTACATGATTAAAGCGTACGCAACATTCTTAGATACGATATTTCATGAATCAGGCATTCTTTTTTTCGGGGAGTGCGCGGCACCCTCAAATACACATGCTTGACTTAAGCATATTTTGATTCTTGTGGGATTTTCTTAAATAAAGCATCCGCTTGGTTCTGGCATACGCCTCAATACGGTATTCTTGATTCAAAAAAGTCCCACAAGCACCAAGACATGATTATATCAAGCATATATTTTTGAGAGTGTTGGCGCTCGGCCTCCCGCCACACCTGCAGGACCCGCGCTAACGAGGTCCTTCCTCGCGGCCGAATCTTGGAGATGAGCCGGGAGCCTTCCTCATTATTGACGGCTGCTGCGCGGCTGCCGCTCTTTACCAAATCTGCGGGGCCGGGGGCCGGGGGCCGAGTCGCCACGAAGACGGTGGCTCAGCGCAGCGTCACACCGACTTATTTCCGCAGCGCTTCCGGAGCGGCAGGATTTGATGATGAGATTGCTAGGGAACAAGGCCCTGATCCCTCTCTCTCTCTCTCTCTCTCTCTCTCTCTCTCTCTCTCTCTCTCTCTCTCTCTCTCTCTCTCTCTCTCTCTCTCTCTCTCTCTCTCTCTCTCTCTCTCTCTCTCTCTCTCTCTCTCTCTCTTCTCTCTCTCTCTCTCTCTCTCTCTCTCTCTCTCTCTCTCTCTCTCTCTCTCTCTCTCTCTCTCTCTCTCTCTCTCTCTCTCTCTCTCTCTCTCTCTCTCTCTCTCTCTCTCTCTCTCTCTCTCTCTCTCTCTCTCTCTCTCTCTCTCTCTCTCTCTCTCTCTCTCTCTCTCTCTCTCTCTCTCTCTCTCTCTCTCTCTCTCTCTCTCTCTCTCTCTCTCTCTCTCTCTCCCTCTGGCTCCATATCCTCATCCACTCCTTGCCATTGACGCGAACAGAGCATCCGCCGCTACATTTCCCTCTTGTCCCTGGATCCAATCTCACCTTGGAGCAGGCCCCCCCCCCCCCCTCCCCTACCCCTAGGACCTCATTCATTTCAGTCTCACAAGTACATCCCTTTCGCTTGCTTCCCTTCGCCTCCCCAAGGGCCAACCCTCTATTGTGGGCCAGCGAGCCAATTCATTACCAATGGCGACGCGACGAGGCGAGGGCTCGTGGCCGGGTGAGGCAGGTGAGGTGAGGTGAGGTGAGGTGGCCAGGAGGCATCTCGTTTGCGCACACCCAACATGGCCTGATGACCTGGACTACACACGGGCAGGTCCCATATGAAGAGGCGGGCCGCTTACCTCCCGATGCTCACACACAGACACACCCACAAACACCCACCCACACACACACACACACACACACACACACGTCACACGTCGACGGCTAGCCTCTTAACCTTTCCCCTCCCTTTCCCCAGCAGGCCACGTTCGCTCCGTGAACCCCTCTCTGGCCCTTTCCCCGTGGTACTCCAAGAATGCGTGTGTCCCCCCGCACACCCCATAAGAGAGTGTTGGCACACAGGATGGCGGGGTAAAGTTCCATGCGGTGGGGTAGGTTTTGGGGTGGTGCAGGGATGCGGCGTGGTCTGAGCCCGAGTCTGAGACTGACCCGCGCTGTGGCGGCAGCGGCCGGCCGGCCCGGGTGCGCGCCAACGGGGTTGGGGCCCGAGGAATAAGAGTTGGGCTGGTCGGAGCCGGTTAATGAGCTAACGCGGGGTAAGTCGTGGGGTGCCGCCGGGGTGCGGCGGGGTAGAGTTGGCGGGGTAGATGCCGTGTGCGGGAATGTGCCGTGCTTAATAACGCGCGATGTGTGTGTGTGTGTCTGTGTGTGTGTGTGTGTGTATGTGTGTAAACCGCCTCCGGGCTCCATCCAAACTATCCGCCCGCGCCACGCCACGCCGCTCCACGGAGAGCCCACAAGACTTGGCCTGCCTCCGCGCACAAAAGCCCTTAGCCATGGAGAGAGACGGATAGAGCGAGGGGGCATAGAGAGAGAGGGAGAGAGAGAGAGAGAGAGAGAGAGAGAGAGAGAGAGAGAGAGAGAGAGAGAGAGAGAGAGAGAGAGAGAGAGAGAGAGAGAGAGAGAGAGAGAGAGAGAGAGAGAGGGGGGGCGCGGGATGTGAAAGGAGGTGAAGAAAAGTAGATGGAGAAGAGGGTTGTTGCGCCGCCGATGAGGGAGCTAGCGAGCGCGGTAACAAAAGAGGGCACAAGTCGGCACAAAGCAGCCAGTGAGGCCCCGGCCCGGATGTTGTTCTAAGCGAACAGCCCGCCGTGCCGTGCCGTGCCGTGCCGTGCCGTGCCGTGCCGTGCCGTGCCGTGCCGTGCCGTGCCGTGCCGTGCCGTGCCGTGCCGTGCCGTGCCGTGCCGTGCCGTGCCGTGCCGTGCCGTGCCGTGCCGTGCCGTGCCGTGCCGTGCCGTGCCGCCGGTCTGGCCAGGACGCAGATAAGCTGGGTGCGTTATGAGCACAGCAATAACCTTGCTTCGCTTCGCTTGGCGGCCCCGCGGCTCCCCATAGCCTGCCGCTGCCGGTGCTCGCGCCGGTTGCCGTGCCGGCGCCCGTGCCGCACCCGTGTCCCACTCCACGCCTCCCGTTTAATCATTTGGCCCGGAGACCGTGCCAAGCTAATTTTTAACAGGTGCGCGAATGGTGGCAGTATGGCTGGCGGCGGTTTGCGGGGTGGATCGCAGGGGGGGAGGGGGGGGGGGGGGGGGGGGGGGGGGGGGGGAGGGAGGCGTGTGTTGGCACAGGGCCACCGGGAGGCCGGCGGCGGTCCGAAGTGTGGCTGTGAGAGAGCGGGGACGGGCCGGGGGCCCGAGGACCAGGGACCAACAGAGCCGCCCCAGCAGCCAGCCGCGCCCGACAGCGACAGCCGGTTATACGAGCGACCACAAACGCATTCCAACAGAGAAAATTAATAGTAATCGGCCCCTTCTCGGCTGAGGGGGTGCGTGGCGTGTGTGGGCCGGGTGCGGGGGGGGGGGGGGTGGGGGGCGCGGTGCGTGTGCGGTGCGTGCACGGAGCGTGTGCGGGCCGTGTGGGTGTGTTGTGCGCCACACACGCATCTGGGAGAGCCCCGCCCTGCGCCTGCCCACCGCCACGCTGAGCCGACCCGCGAGACCTCGACAACTAGTGGAAGCCTGAGCTGGACAAACACGGGCTGGGGCTGGAGCAGGGGCGGGGGCGGGCGGACGCCGCTGAGCCGCGCTGAGCTGAGCTCGGACGGCTCGGATTCGGAGGCGGGAGCGGGGGCCCTTGGGAGGGAGCAAGGCTCGAACCGCTCGAACCCACTACTTGACTTCGGTCCGGTCTGGAGCCCGGACATTGTTTGCCTTGACGGGCAGCCCCCGTTGCCGCCGCTGCCGCCGCTGCCGCCGCTGCCCCCGCTGCCGCCGCTGCCCCCGCTGCCGCCGCTGCCCCCGCTGCCGCCGCTGCCCCCGCTGCCGCCGCTGCCCCCGCTGCCGCCGCTGCCCCCGCTGCCGCCGCTGCCCCCGCTGCCGCCGCTGCCCCCGCTGCCGCCGCCGCCCCCGCTGCCGCCGCTGCCCCCGCTGCCGCCGCTGCCTCGAATGGTATAACTCATTAAGATGCAGCGTGTCGACGTGCGGATCAGCCTGCCGGCCGCACGCTCCTCACCGCTCACCAACTCATCGCTCGGCCGGCCGGATTGGCCCGGACAGCCCGGACCGGGAGGTTGGGGTCGGGAGGTCGTTGATGGCCGCCGACGAGGGCTTGTTCCTGTCCGCGGGGCCGTCCAGGGCTGCTGCTTCTGCTGCTGCACTTACGCTCCGTCAAGTAGTTGGGCGAGGTATATTTGTGTTTGCTTGTCGTCCGCGCCTGCTCCCATGCCGTCCCGAGGTCCGGGCCGTGGCCGCCGTGGCCGCCGTGGCAGCTGCGGGGGCGGGTGGTTCCGGTCGGTTCTGCCGCGCCGCCGGGCCGCCCGGGCCACGCTCCGCACGTTCGGCCAATAGCGCTCTGTCTGCCTCCACACTGCGAGAGTTTTGGTTTTGTGCCGAGTCGGCGGGAAAGTCAAACTGCTAATGAATCAACAAGCTCTGCCTCTGCCGCGCCCCTGGCGCCCCCTACCGGGCTCAAGTGGCGGCTGTGCGGCCCTGTTGGACAGACACGAGCCCGCAACCATCATCCCTCACCGTTCCAGTGGGGTTTTCACAATTTTCTCAGGCCTCATGTCAGGCCTAGCCTCGAGCTCCATAGGTCCCGGCGCCAGGCAGCGGCGGCATGCGGCGCCCCCACTTTGTGGGCGGCAGCGGCAGCGGCAGCGGCAGCGGCAGCGGCAGCGGCAGCGGCAGCGGCAGCGGCAGCGGCAGCGGCAGCGGCAGCGGCAGCGGTAGCGGCAGCGGTAGCGACAGCGGTAGCGGCAGCGGTAGCGGCAGCGGTAGCGGCAGCGGTAGCGGCAGCGGTAGCGGCAGCGGTAGCGGCAGCGGTAGCGGCAGCGGTAGCGAGCGGTAGCGGCAGCGGTAGCGGCAGCGGTAGCGGCAGCGGTAGCGGCAGCGGTAGCGGCAGCGGTAGCGGCAGCGGTAGCGGCAGCGGTAGCGGCAGCGGTAGCGGCAGCGGTAGCGGCAGCGGTAGCGGCAGCGGTAGCGGCAGCGGTAGCGGCAGCGGTAGCGGCAGCGGTAGCGGCAGCGGTAGCGGCAGCGGTAGCGGCAGCGGTAGCGGCAGCGGTAGCGGCAGCGGTAGCGGCAGCGGTAGCGGCAGCGGAAGCGGCAGCGGTAGCGGCAGCGGTAGCGGCAGCGGTAGCGGCAGCGGTAGCGGCAGCGGTAGCGGCAGCGGGAGCGGCAGCGGCAGCGGCAGCGGCAGCGGCAGCGGCAGCGGCAGCGGCAGCGGCAGCGGCAGCGGCAGCGGCAGCGGCAGCGGCAGCGGCAGCGGCAGCGGCAGCGGCAGCGGCAGCGGCAGCGGCAGCGGCAGGGTGGTCCGAGCGGCCGGCATGGATGGCCTCGCCGCCCCGCGGCCGCCGAATTCCAGCGGGCGTGCCTCGGTCCGCCGCAGGTGCATCAAAGCTTCATCAGCGGACAAAGCGCCCAGCCCAGCCCAGCCTGCCGTGTGTCCACCAGTGTCCACCCAAAGCCCGTCCCACGGCCCGGACCGGACCGGCGGTCAGGATCCGATCCGTGTGCAGATCGCTCCCGACCGCGCGCCACACCGCCCCGCACCGTCCTGCTTTGTCCGCGAAAGGGACAGTGGTCAGCCTGATGCGCGTGTGTGAGCGTGTGTGTGCGTACCCGTGTCCCAGTCCCAGGCTGCCCTGTTTGCGTCACATTATCGATGCGTACAAACATACGCAGACCAGACCAGAGCCCAATCCCTGCTTCTGCGTGCGTTTACTCTCTCTCTCTCTCTCTCTCTCTCTCTCTCTCTCTCTCTCTCTCTCTCTCTCTCTCTCTCTCTCTCTCTCTCTCTCTCTCTCTCTCTCTCTCTCTCTCTCTCTCTCTCTCTCTCTCTCTCCCTCTCTCTCTCTGCCGTGCGCAGCGCGTTTATAATAGAGAATCGCAGTCATCAACGGCGGTTCCCACCGCTGCAATAATGGCATTTACGCAGTTTGGGAGTTGGACACGGGGGGTGGCATCAGGGCCGCCAGGCACGGGGAACAGCGGGCAGGCAGGACACTGCAAGGACAGCACATAAAAACTGTTAAAAAATATTGAGAATCCCTGAAGCTTTTCATTGAAAAAATCTAAATCCCTATTTAAATAGGAAGCAGATGATACCAACTCTAAATGTCGTACAGTTTCTTAAGGGATTAGGATGTTATGAAAATAAAGTTTTATGTGTGTGTCTGTGAAAGCAGAACTTATCTTTTGTTGTATTATGAGGGAGGGCCGAAGATATTTGAAAGGAAAGAACATCTTCCTGAGGCAAATTTGTTTACCGGAAAGTTTTTTTAGATTTTTAGCTTTAATGTTAGTGTTTTGAGGTATCATCTGCTAAAAAAATGCAATAATCTATTTAGCAGAACTTTAAAAGCGCTGGTTCAAACAGAGGATACCTTTCTTTAAACTTGGT
The DNA here is from genome assembly GCA_038380765.1 of Odontothrips loti. Classification (NCBI taxonomy): domain Eukaryota; kingdom Metazoa; phylum Arthropoda; class Insecta; order Thysanoptera; family Thripidae; genus Odontothrips; species Odontothrips loti. The sequence goes on from CM076249.1 coordinate 18,398,984, forward strand.
TGTGTTGCGGTGCCCTTGGTCCAGCCTACCCTGAGGCCCGTGCGGGGGCGGACGGGGAAGAGGAGAGGTGTAAAGGGACACTAGCGGGGTGCGGGGTAACAGGACAACTTCCACTCACCGCAGCAACTACGAAGCCCGAGACGACACGCGCTGGCACGCGCCGCCACGCGCCGCCACACGCTGCTACGCGGCCGAACACGCAGAGCCCTTAGCGTCTCCACGGGCAGTACCACTGTGCGGCCACTCGAATCAATTAAACTTTTCCCTCACCGATCCGCATCCCCTTGCCTCGTCTGTGTGTGCTTAAGGGGGTGGGGGTCTCTGTGCGTCTCTTTTACCGAGCCACGCACTCAAAACAAAGACAAAAACAGCCCCGGTGACGCGGCTTTGTGGAAGCGGGTTGCGCACGGTTCACGTAGCTCTGTGAATCCCCTGTGCGATATCCCGCGACCCCACAGCCCCTGGGTCCCCGGCGGGTCCTGGTAGGGTCTAGCGGCGAGACGGCCCCGGCTGCAGCCTCACTCGTCTTCCGGGTGCCTCCGTGGCCTCTGGTCCAGTCGAGTCGTCTCCAAGAGCCGCTCTCGGTGTGGGTGAGCAGCCTGGCCCAGCCAGGATTAGACTGCCGAAACGACATCGAATCGATATCGATTCGAAAAATTCAAAAAAGTCGATGTAATGCACCGTCGGTTCGGTATCGAAATGGTGGAAGTCGATTTTCTTTGTCGATTCGACATCGACGAAGCAATTGAGCTTTGACAAAATTTCGGAACCATCGATAGCGATTTGGTACAATTTCTGCGCAGTCTATTCCTGGCCCTGGCAGCCTCGGCAGCCTGGCCCTTGCCCTCATGGGGGCCCACAGGCGGTCCAAGGCTGGCAGCGGCCCGGCAGCCGCTCCGCCCGAGGCTCTGTCAGTTAGTTGTGCGCCGCGCTCACGTAAAGTATTGAAGCCGTTCACTCGGCAAAACTTTTCAAAAGTTTGCAGTGGTACACCTGCAGTGCCGGCCACCGGCCACCGCCCGTTCGCCTCCCCGCGCGGCCACCGGAGTGGACCAGACCTGGAACCTTAATGAGGAGCCGAGGAGAGAGGGAGCCGAGCGGGAGGGGCGGGGAGGAAAGAGGGGGTACCTACGGGAGGAAGATGAGTTGTGGCCGCTCTGTTTATACTTGGGATGGAAGAAGAAGCACGGCGGGGGCAAGGCGAGAAAGGAAAGGGAGGGGAGGGAAAAAAAGGTATACGCTTTGGCGGCTTGCGGGCGCCCAGGGAATTTATCGGCCGAGACCAAAAGCATCAGGCTGCAGCAGTGCGCAGGAAAGGGGAGCGGTAAAGAATACTTTTTTCCCAAATTGGAAATTGCAGAACCACCGCGACAGCTTGTACGTTGGAAGTGGTTCTCGTATGCCAGAGGTGCATCACAAACGCCGCGCATTCTCTGGGATAGGCAGTCCCGCATCGCACAACTCTGTCTCTTTCTGGCTCGGTCAGACGTGTGGGACAGAAAGAGACGGAGATGGTGCGCTGCGGGACTGCCTATCCCAGAGAATGCGCGGCGTTTCTAACTCACCTGGTATTTCTTCACCTTTCGATTTGTGGTTTTTGCTGGGTTTGATCGGGGGGGGTGTCTTACGCCGGCCTGGAGGGCCGCAGCAGGCACGAAAAGGTAAGGAAAGGAAGGGACACGAGCCAGCCTGCCCACCACCTGGCGGCAACACGTGCGTGTGTGAGTTTGTGTATGTGTTAGTGTGTGTGTGTGTGTGTGTGTGTGTGTGTGTGTGTGCCGGATCTGCATGGCACCGGCACACGGCCCTGACCCCGGCTGCCACACGGCATGGAAACTGTCCGAGGAGTTTTGCCGGCCAGCCCCGCCTGCCATCGTGCCGCGCTCCCCTCCCCAGAGATGTGTATTATTAATGCGAGATGGAGGGAGAGAGTAAGTGTAGGTAGGTACGGTGCGGTATGAGGGAGAGAGAGAGAGAGAGAGAGAGAGAGAGAGAGAGAGAGAGAGAGAGAGAGAGAGAGAGAGAGAGAGAGAGAGAGAGAGAGAGAGAGAGAGAGAGAGAGAGGGGGGAGAAAGAGTAGAGACTGCGAGACGTGAGTGGTGGTGGTCGCAGAAAAGTAGTCGTCGGAGTTATATGATCGGGGTCATGATGCTTCTGTTGCGCTGCCGAGAAAAAAAAATGACGATCCAAAAACCGTCATGAAAGCAGATGATACTGTGATGTTTTCCTACTTTCCTTCATGGTGTGACGTTGTGTTTGCCCATACCCTTCCTGGCCCCCGCCCCCTTCTCCCTTTCCCGTGGGTAACGTTTAACTTTTAATTGTTATTGCGCATGTTAAAATACCATTGTGCTGCCGCAAGTAAGTGTTGCTCAATGAAGAGGGTTGTCACAAAAATGAAGTATTTGATGCCCCTTTTGTAGCGCCCCGCTTCAGCAAGGTCAGCGCCGGGATGATAGGCAACCCGTCGGCCACCCGGCGCGGCCAATGAGGGGTAAGGTGTGTGCGAGAGAGAGACCGAGCGACGATCCGGCGAGAGCTGCAGCGAGCAGTCGAATTGTCGAATGATCCGGAAAAGCGTGAAAGGGGACGAGAGGGTGGTGATGTCGCCGTGCAACGAGGGCGGCAGCGATTAATGTTTACGCGTCTCGGCTCGGCCGGGCGGGGAAAGAGCAGAACTGGGGTATCCCTGAGAGAGAGAGAGAGAGAGAGAGAGAGAGAGAGAGAGAGAGAGAGAGAGAGAGAGAGAGATTTGATTTGATTTGATTTGATTTGATTTATTTCAAAATAGGTATAAAGAGACTAAGAAGTCCCACGAGAATACCGCTGCTAACATAAGTAAAACAACAGATCAGTTCAGAAATATGAAATATACAAAGCGCTTGTGCTTAAAGAAAGATAGTTGTACATAATATGACGCAGAGAGAGAGAGAGCGAGAGCGAGAGCGAGAGAGAGAGAGAGAGAGAGAGCGAGAGCGAGAGCGAGAGAGAGAGAGAGAGAGAGAGAGAGAGAGAGAGAGAGAGAGAGAGAGAGAGAGAGACGCAGCGGAGCCCCGCGCTGCCCGCGCGCCGCGGCTCGGCACAACGAAGAGGTGGGGGTATGTGCGGACGGCACGGCACGGCGCGGCGCGGCGCGGCGGAACGCGGCCCCCCATGCGGTATAATACTTCTGCGCGCTCGCCTACCTCCGCATGAGAGTACAAGCCGCTGATACATTATCTTTATATTATTGTTTCTTTTGAGGATGTAGGTGATGATAAGTGTATCATCTGCTAAAAAGGGGAAAAGGAAAGATGGTCTGTTATATGGGGAAGCTGTTCCGGACGACAACGGTAAGCCCCACCAATCGAAGTATATCGATCTGTTTCCACGCAGGATAGTGCGGTGGAGGTGGAAGTAAGGGATGGCAGAGGGATCGGCTGGCTGAGCGTAGCTTACCGGGGTGACGTGTTGTGTGGGGCCTTGCCGGCCTTGCCAGCGGCCTTGCGAACACACACGGTAAACCGGCGTAAACTGTAAATCCGGCTCTGAGGCCGCGGCAGTCGCGGCCCCATGTGAAGCAGTCATTACAGGGAATTACACGGAGCTCAGCACCCAGCACCTCCTCCGGCCGACCCCGCGCGTCCACCCGCGGCCGGAACCTTTGAAGACAAGGCGAGAAGCACCGGCGGTGAGGGCAGCAGGGCGGTATATATGAACACCGAAAGAAGTATTTAATCACAGCACCCAGTTCCAAAACACCATGAACCCCATGGGAACCCCATGAAACCAATACCATGGTATCACTCCTGTTCGCCATGGGAAAGACTAATGCCTATGGGAACGCGCTGTGCCATGGGGGTCGCTACCATGGGAATGGATTCACCATGGGACAATTCCATGGTGTTCCCATGGGAATGGGTGATGTCCCATGATAAATACAAGTACACAGTTGAGCGCATGGTATATACAAGTGGCACAATAGCCGAGTTGGTAGGGAGTCGGAAACCTAAATGATAGGTTGGTGGTTCGATAGTCCTACTTCTTGAAGAAAAAAAAACAGCTTTCCCATGGGAACCCCATGGGAGAAATACCATGGGAAGTTAGATTCCATGGTTTCGTTTTCCCATGGTTATTTATTTTCTATGGGAAAAGCGGCCAAAAACACATGGCATGCAGCACACCATGGGAGACTCACACCATGGTGTCCCATGGACCATGGGATGCTCCATGGTTATTTGGGACTGGGCAAAGGCTGCCCGCGCGCCGTCCGGCGCCGTCACAAGTTTCAGAGCAGGCAGGGGGGGGGGTTTCCCCGGGTTTCCCCGCGCGTTCCCACCTCTCCTTCATGTTAAATGAATGATTTATAAACTTTGACGACCTCACCTCGCCGCTCAGCCGCGGCCAACGCCTGCCTCACAGCTCATGCCAGCCCATGGCACCTGCTGTTGTAAGAAGTCCAAATCCCGTGAACCCCGTGGGATGGCGGGCGTGCCCGTAGCGTGCCCGTGGCGTTAGACACCTTTTTTTACACGAAGGTTCGAAATGTTGATGGGCTGAACCGGCAATCGGGTCCACTCCACGAAAAAACATTTTGAGAATTTTTTCAGATTTTTTGGATCACCGGAAGCGGTCCCGCACAGCCCCTGAAGTTAGGCAACTTGTAGCGTACCTTACTTCATTAAAACCATAGTAAATATTCGTTTTACGGCTAAGATGCACAAAACAAAAAGTGTCAGAAATGTTCGAATTACTGTAGGAAAAAAAAAGTCGCTTTCGAAAAACCAAATTTTGAAAAATGTTGCCTAGCTTCCAGGGGCGAAAAATGGGAAGAGGTAGGTAGAACACTTTGAAGTAATGTAGGATTACATGTATAGTCTCAGTTGAAAAAGTAGGTATAGAATGGTTTCTTGTTTTGTCAAATTTACTGATTTTCTAGTGGTAAACTGTTTTTTTTTTGTTTTTTTTTAAATTTGTAGTTAGTGCCTGAACTTATTAAAGTAGTAGGGTACATTGCTATAAATTACAGGTAAGGAAACGGCTCCAGTTACAGTAATTCTATTGCAATTTTGTTTTGTTTTCGGCCTTCGGCGACAACTAACAAAAGCATTGGTCCCTGTTCTTCGTCATGAGTATGTTCGTCATGTGATTTCCTTTCAGATAACTATTGATAAGTCATTTACAGTTTTAAGATTAGTGACAATGGTAAGTCCCTTTATATAATTTTCATCACTTTTCCACAGCTCGGGGTCCTTTTGAAGGAATGCTCTGGAGATCCCCGTAGCATTGAAGAACCGGAGCGACCGACTTGAGAAAAAAAAATAACTCACTTTCAAATCAAGTACACTGTCACTGTCATCAAAACTACTTCGGCCTTGATCGGGGGAGAGCTGCCATTTTCCTCCCCATGCAAGAGATAGGCGCGCGCGCGCGCGCGCGCTTGCTTTGTCGCACCCCTTTCAGCCCAAGCGCCACGCAATGACCTCCAGTACCTCCAAGTGCTTTACAGGAAGAAACGACCAGGGCAGCCATTGGATGGCGGCCCTCGAGAAGTTCAATAATAACCTGTGGTATTTGTCACCAACATCGGTTGCCATGGAGCTATTTAAAGACAGCGCCTCTGATGAGAAGAAACTAATGATGCGTGCTGTTTCGCATGAGAAAGAAGATGACAGCTCTCCACCGATCCGGGCCGAAGTAGTTTTGATGACAGTGTACTTGATTTGGAACTGAGTGATTATTTTTTCTCAAGTCGGTCGCTCCGGTTCTTCAATGCTACGGGGATCTCCAGAGCATTCCTTCAAAAGGACCCCGAGCTGTGGAAAAGTGATGAAAATTATATAAAGGGACTTACCATTGTCCCTTATCTTAAATCTGTAAATGACTCATCAATAGTTATCTGAAAGGAAATCACATGACGAACATACTCATGACGAAGAACAGCGACAAATGCTTTTGTTAGCTGTCGCCGAAGACCGAAAACAAAACAAAATTGCAATGACCTCCAGTACCTCCAAGTGCTTTACAGGAAGAAACGACCAGGGCAGCCATTGGATGGCGGCCCTCGAGAAGTTCAATAATAACCTGTGGTATTTGTCACCAACATCGGTTGCCATGGAGCTATTTAAAGACAGCGCCTCGCTAGATGAGAAGAAACTAATGATGCGTGCTGTTTCGCATGAGCAAGAAGATGACAGCTCTCCACCGATCCGGGCCGAAGTAGTTTTGATGACAGTGTACTTGATTTGGAACTGAGTGATTATTTTTTCTCAAGTCGGTCGCTCCGGTTCTTCAATGCTACGGGGATCTCCAGAGCATTCCTTCAAAAGGACCCCGAGCTGTGGAAAAGTGATGAAAATTATATAAAGGGACTTACCATTGTCCCTTATCTTAAATCTGTAAATGACTCATCAATAGTTATCTGAAAGGAAATCACATGACGAACATACTCATGACGAAGAACAGCGACAAATGCTTTTGTTAGCTGTCGCCGAAGACCGAAAACAAAACAAAATTGCAATAGAATTACTGTAACTGGAGCCGTTTCCTTACTTGTAATTTATAGCAATGTACCCTACTGCTTTAATAAGTTCAGGCACTAACTACAAATTTAAAATAAAAAAAACAGTTTATCACGAGAAAATCAGTAAATTTGACAAAACAAGAAACCATTCTATACCTACTTTTTCAACTGAGACTATACATGTAATCCTACATTACTTCAAAGTGTTCTACCTACCTCTTCCCATTTTTCGCCCCTGGAAGCTAGGCAACATTTTTCAAAATTTGGTTTTTCGAAAGCGACTTTTTTTTTCCTACAGTAATTCGAACATTTCTGACACTTTTTGTTCTGTGCATCTTAGCCGTAAAACGAATATTTACTATGGTTTTAATGAAGTAAGGTACGCTACAAGTTGCCTAACTTCAGGGGCTGTGCGGGACCGCTTCCGGTGATCCGAAAAATCTGAAAAAATTCTCAAAATGTTTTTTCATGAAGTGGACCCGATTGCCGGTTCAGCCCATCAACATTTCGAACCTTCGTGTAAAAAAAAGGTGTCTACCGTGGCGTGCCGCTTCTCCGGTGGCGTTTCGCCCTTCCCTTTCCCGCCTCGGATTTCCCGGCTCTGACCCATATCTAAGAGCGGAGCAGCGGGATTTCGCTACGACGCAAAGAGCCTAAAGGACGACGCAAGCAGGGCACAGCACCAAAACGGCCCTCACGAAGTCTACCACCCTGACAAAGCTCGTGTGAAAAATATGGTAACGGTTATTTCACCGCAACCATATATGCACTCTCAAAACGATGGCTTTAGCTAAGCATATTTTGATGCTTGTGGGATTTTCTGAAATCAAGAATAACGTATTTAGGCTTACGCCAGAATCAAACATATATATATTTAATAAGGATTGCTTGATTTGAGAAAATATCACAAGAATCAAAATATGCCTTCTTCAAGCATACATTTTTGAGAGCGTGACGGGTCCTTTACGAAAATTGTGTGGGCACTCCTTTTTCAAACTCACCGAGACCGCGCGAGGCGCGAATGTGTCCTGAGCCGGGCAGTGAAGGTCCAGACCTAATTACCACGTCGGAGAAAGAGAGACAGTTGTGATGTCCGAGAGCATTATGAACCACACCGATATCTCCGCCTATCCTCTGCTTTTGGACCCGCTTGAAGCTGATAAGTGGGGTCGGCTACAGAGACGCTAATTCTCTCGACACATCTCGTGCCTTGTAAGTCCTCACGTGGCGTTGCAGTGACCATTTTACTGGGCGACGGGTATCAGGGAGCGTGCAGCAGCCACGTGCCGACAGGGACGAGTGAAAGAGAGAGAGAGAGAGAGAAAGAGAGAGAGAGAGAGAGAGAGAGAGAGAGAGAGAGAGAGAGAGAGAGAGAGAGAGAGAGAGAAATAAAGAGGAGTAAAAAGAGAAGGGTGGAGAAAAAGCAGAGGTTAGAGGGCTCTTCTTCTACCAGTCTTTTATTCTCTCTCTCTCTCTCTCTCTCTCTCTCTCTCTCTCTCTCTCTCTCTCTCTCTCTCTCTCTCTCTCTCTCACTAATTCTCTCTTTCGGTCTCTCTCTTTCTCTCTCCCTCTCCCTCCCTCTCCGCTCAAGAGCAAACCTCGTTCAATCCCGGAGATAACTTGACACGCGCTCACAGGCAGGCAGCAGTGCGCGTACAGAGCGACACGACGGAACTGAAGGGGAGAAAGAGACAGAGAGAGAGAGAGAGAGAGAGAGAGAGAGAGAGAGAGACAGAGACAGAGAGAGAGAGAGAGACAGAGAGAGACAGAGAGAGACAGAGAGACCAAGTAGAATAATATCAGTGCGCTCCACTCTACAACGTCGAGACGCCCCTTTCAACAACCGCCATATTTCTGACAAAAATGAAAACTGTTCAATCTGAAACGACGACAGGCTCGAGAGGGGGAGGGGGGGGGGCGGAGAGCGCGGGGTGGGGGCCGGGCGCTCTGCAGGAAAACGGGTTTCGTTTGCCGCCGTAGTCTTTCTCTTTTTGCCCCTCTCATCCAATTTTTGTCGACTTGTGTCCTGGTGTCCGCCTCAGCCCCGCTGTCAGTGCAGCCCCTGGCAGCCCCGCAGCGCCGCTCCCCAGCTGATCCCTGACACACAAACTCCATTTTTGCGCCCCTTCTCTCTGTCGTCCCCGTTTCATTTCTCTCCGGCATCTTCTTCCTCTCTTCGTCGCCGCTCTTTTTCTTCGCCCGAAACTTTATCAAATCACATTTATTACAAGCAACATATCAAGCAGCGCCGCTCTATATACTCGGCTCTGCGCGTGACAGCAGCCGCGTCTTCCACCACTCTCAGAACACATTCCGCCAAACGCAACAATGCAGGTCACATCCCTATCCATTTCTTAGACGGCCTCTGTGAAGGCGGGAGGGGGAGGGGAGGGGGAGGGGAGGGGGGGGGGAATCCCAGCGATTTACTCTGTCACGCACTGCTTGCCAAATGCGAATGTCGCATAATAGCAACGACGCTCGATCGAAATATCCTCCGACAGCGGCGTCCGGAGGCGATGCGGAGCGCCTGCGAAGCGCAGGGTAGGCAAGCCCGCCGGGCAGTGCTGTTTGCAGCGTGCCTACCCACCAGGCGCTATCCCACCGCGGGAGGACTTAGGTAAGAGTGCGGCACAAGCAGGTTATTTTCTGGGCGTTTTTGAGGCCGCTTCTCCTTCCTCGCTTGCATTGGATTGAGACCGTGTCGCGTGGTCTGAGCAGGGCTGGGCCGGGCTGGGCCGGGCGCTGGGCCGAGGAACGGAGGGGAGGCGGCAGGGCCGTTCCCCCAGAATATCTTACTTTTGGCAAAGCCTGTGGAAACTTTTTGGGTCCAGGACTGCAGCGAGCAGAGCAGTTGTGCCGGGTCCTGCCGGCCTTGGCCGTGATGTGTGACAGCGTGTCGAAGGCAGCAGTGTCGTAAATACCGGGAGGGGGGCCGAGCCCGGCACGGCCGGCACGCACGGGACCGGGTGGGCCTCGGCCCCAGTGCGAGACGGCGCCACCACCGCAACCACCGCCACCACCGCCACCACCGCCACCACCACACGCGGGGCTGGCTCGCGGTCATTCCGGAAGGCTTTTCCGAAACACCTTCTCTCCGCCCTTCTCTTTTCCCTCATCCTCTCCTGCTATCTTATCCCTCCGCCTCCTCCCTCCATTCTCGCCGTACCGCACTTTTTCGCGCTCTCGCGCGCAACGCAACACTTTCCTGGAGAGAGAACGACAAAAAAGAAGAAAGCAGAGAGAGAGAGAGAGAGAGAGAGAGAGAGAGAGAGAGAGAGAGAGAGAGAGAGAGAGAGAGAGAGAGAGAGAGAGAGAGAGAGAGAGAGAGAGAGAGAGAGAGAGAGAGAGAGAGAGAGAGAGAGAGAGAGAGGGCGAGTTGCCGCTGTCTGCTCTCTGGCAGGTGTGCTGGCAGGGGGCGGTAGGGTGTGGGGTGGCGGCGTCGGCCCCGCTCAACTGGAGTAGGCGTGATTTGGAGAAGCGGCGTGACGCAAGAGGGGAGGGGGAGGAGAGGAGGTACATAAATAAGAGGCGCGAACTGTTGTGCGAGAGAGAGAGAGAGAGAGAGAGAGAGAGAGAGAGAGAGAGAGAGAGAGAGAGAGAGAGAGAGAGAGAGAGAGAGAGAGAGAGCGGTATGAGGTGTATCGGCGAGAGGCACAGGTGACGACGCGTGAGCCAAGTAAAGCGAAGGGGTAGAGGCGGCATGAATATAAGAAGGAGGAAGTGTGACCGGAGGCGGGGAGGCGACCGACGACATCGGAGCTGGTGGTGGCCACACAGCGGCCAACCTATCGTTGGTCTCAGGCACGGGGCTTGGTGCACTTTTCTTTTTCCTCTTCGTCTCTCTCTCTCTCTCTCTCTCTCTCTCTCTCTCTCTCTCTCTCTCTCTCTCTCTCTCTCTCTCTCTCTCTCTCTCTCTCTCTCTCTCTCTCTCTCTCTCTCACACACACACACACACACACACACACACGATGTATGTGGTGTGGTGAGTGCTGAGCTCTCCCGACACGCGCAAGGCAATTCAAGAAGGACAAGCAGGCCAACACGACTAACGGAGGCCGCGCGGGAGAGCGGACGGCTTCACTCACACACTCACACTCTGTGCCCCTCCCAGCTGCTGCCCTTTGAGCTGCCGGAGGCACAGAGGGAGAGTGGCAGAGAGAAGGAGAGAGAGAGAAGGAGAGAGAGATAGAGAGAGAGAGAGAGAGAGAGAGAGAGAGACAGAGAGAGAGACAGAGACAGAGAGAGAGAGACAGAGACAGAGAGAGAGAGAGAGAGAGAGAGAGAGAGAGAGAGAGAGAGAGAGAGAGAGAGAGAGAGAGAGAGAGGGAGGGAGGGAGAGAGACTCTGATTGAAATCTCCAAAGTCCGATAAATCCCGTCCGGCAGTGGCTTGGGCTGCGCCGCTGGAAGACGTTCCGTTTGTTCGTCCGTTCGGCCCATCCCAATTACCATGTCCCAACAGGGTAGCGGGGTGCGGCCGCAGAGCTAGAGAGACTCTAGAGAGACTCGGAGGCCGAGGGGCCTCTCTGGCGGGATAAGGGAACTCTCAGGGAACTCGCGGGGCTTAGAGAGGCGGGCCGAAGAAAAGGCTTCGGCGGCCGGGCTAATTCGGCCGGGGAGCGATGGGATGGGATATGTGGGCCACAATGGACATTTCTGCGGCAGCAGTAGCGGCGGCGGCGGTGGCAGCGGCGGCGGCAGCAGAACCAGCTGGCCGCGAGGAGAACACACAGGCTGCGGCCGGATATGTATTCATATTGAGATGTCGTTCGGCGGTGCCATTCGATTCCAGGCCGGCTGGTCGGGGTGCCGGGCGAGGCTTGTGCCGTCTGCGGTGATATGACGGGGTTTATCCGGCGGGGGGCCGGGCTGGGGGGGGCTCTGCGGGGGGGCCTGGGCGGGGGGGGGGGCGTGGTGAGGACCCTACCCCGCGCTGACGGCGACCTACGCCACCTCTCAGGCCGGCCCAGGCAATCGATACTGTCACCCTTGGGAAAGGATGCAAGATGGGCGGGCGGAGATGGAATAGAGGGATGCGGACAACCAGTTGAGGGCGGCGTGGTGCGGGGCGGAGCGGGGGGCGGGGCGGGGCGGGGCGGGGGTTCAGCATGGGGCCGTACACATATTCCGTAAAGTCGAGTACCCCGCTAGACTTGCCGCGGATGCAAAAGTGTGAAACTGTTAAGAGGTATTTCTGGTATTGCTGATTTAATTTTTTTTTAATACCGGGGTCGATTCGATTAAATTTAGGGGTGGCGAAAAGGTGTCGGAGTTTAAATGGTAAAACTTTATTGTGTATTTTCCCCATACTCTAAACGGACGAAATTTGCGGGTTTATTGGGGTTTATGGGTTTATTTACAACAAGACCAAGATTATTATTGTATTTTTTCCAATAATACCTACCGAAAAAACAAAACGCCTCTAAACATTTACACCCTTATGCAGCCGTGACCAGTCTAGTACCCCGCGCTCGAGCGCCCCTGACGTGACAGAATCGGTGCGCGTTACGTAGTTTGTGAATGGCGCCGCACGTTGTGCGGAGCACCTCCACTAACCTCAGTGCCGCGCTGCCGCTGCCGCTGCCGCTGCCGCTGCCGCTGCCGCTGCCGCTGCCGCTGCCGCTGCCGCTGCCGCTGCCGCTGCCGCTGCCGCTGCCGCTGCCGCTGCCGCTGCCGCTGCCGCTGCCGCTGCCGCTGCCGCTGCCGCTGCCGCTGCCGCTGCCGCTGCCGCTGCCGCTGCCGCTGCCGCTGCCGCTGCCGCTGCCGCTGTGCCGCTGCCAGGCAACCAGAGATTAGCGGTCGGTGAAATTAATTGTGGCCCCGGGCGAAAAAAAAATTAATCAATGCCAGTCTAATTGAAAGATAAGATCTGAAAGCCTTTCTCTCTGTGTGTCGTTATCTTTCTCTGGCCCTCCTCTTCCCTCTGCGCGTTTTTTCTGCGCGCTGCCGCGCACCGCTAAGTGCGCACCGCGCGGCAGCGCAAGCACGGCGATGCGTGGGTGGTGATATTGCCACCGCCACCACCACCACCACCTCCCCGTCTTCAGCGGAGATGGCTAGGCCCGAAAATATTTGGCGATGTGATCGGAGCGCCTTGCCGCGCCAAGCGCAGGTCGCCCCGCAGGCGTCGAACACGTTTACCCGGAGCACGGGGACGGGGCGGGGACGGGCAGGTCGGGAAAGGAAAGCAATTTAGTGTTTGCTTGCCGAGAGGAGCTCCCCGATGGTTGGGGGTGGGGGAGGGGGAAGGTAGCGTCACCTATCGCACCCTACCTGCACCCTACAAGCAGCGCGGGCTGCGGTGAGAGTTAGAGTGAGGGGAGGGGGGGGGGTGCAGGTGAACACACATTACACACTGTTGCCTCCTCGTCCTGCCAGCCGGGGGATGGGAAGAAGTGCGCGTCAAGGACATCTCATCTGGCCGATTACGGACGGGAGGGGGTGAAGGGGCTGTGCTACGACTGGCTGGGCCGGGATGGGCGGTCTGGGACCGCGGACTTATGCCACGGGCTGTGCTGTGGCCTCCGCTGCTGAGAGGGTCTCCGCGCTGGGCCGGGCCCGATCGGGCTATCGATGTCAGATCTGGCCGCCCCCGTTCTCGCCTTGTCTCCGTCTTACTCTCTGTTTGCCCCCCCCCCCCCCCCCTCCCTCCCCCCCTCTCTCTCTCTCTCTCTCTCTCTCTCTCTCTCTCTCTCTCTCTCTCTCTCTCTCTCTCTCTCTCTCTCTCTCTCTCTCTCTCTCTCTCTCTCTCTCTCTCTCTCTCTCTCTCTCTCTCTCTCTCTCTCTCTCTCTCTCTCTCTCTCTCTCTCTCTCTCTCTCACTCTCTCTCTCTCTCTCTCTCTCTCTCTCAAACACACTCACTTCTCTCTCCATCTTTCTCTCCATCTCTTCCCTCACGGCTCACGGCCCGCTCCTCCAAATCTTCCCCATTTCCACTTCGGCTCCCCCTCCCCCCTTCCCCCTTTCTCTGCTCGGACTTAGGGTTCCCCTGCCCCTTCTACCCCTCCAAAGCCCTGCACGCTGGCCGCCCCACAAGCAAAGCCATCTTTATTGAATCTCTCAGATGTTGGCGCACACCGCGCACATGCCTGGGCGTTGGGCTGACACGGCTTTGACGCCCGTCTCTCTCCCTCCTCAGAGCGAGAGGGAGGAAGAGACGATGGAGAGAATCGGGTAGCGAGGGACTGTATCTGACGCATCGCCCTGGCCGGTCCCCTCAAACAGCCGCCTGGAATAGCAATCAGACAATAACTATTCGCTAAGCCGAAAGCGGGCCGGACCGGACCTGGCCGTCCTGTGAGCTCAGCGAAAGTAGTGCGATGCGACCGGCCTTCCTCGGCTCTTTTGTCTCGGCTCTTTTCTTCTCCTTTTACTCTTTCTGCCGCATGCCTCAGATAAAAGAAGCCTGTCTTCTCGCCCGGTCCTGGCCGGTTTCCACAGAACATTTCCATTCATAATTCTTGTTTCATTTTCCATTTCGGAACTCCCCTTTCCTCTCCGTGGACTAATTGTGTCTAATTCTTCGCGTCGCCATTGGCCGCCGTGCGATGAGCAGCATCCTGCAGGAGATCTCAGAAATGTATCCTTCGGCACGAACAAAGTCGTCGCCGCCTACCCATTCACTGTTTTCGAAATTGAAATACAGAGGTTACTGCAAAGAAATGGTGATACGCCCCCTAGGACGTATAATGGGCACGTTATTGAAAAATTAGCCTGTATCGCTATTCTTTGCAAGAACAATTTGTACTGCAATTTTAAATACAGTGTAACCCCCACTCCCTCTGTCTCTGTCTGTGTGTCTGCCTGAATCTGTATGTCTGTCTGTCCGTGCGTCTGTCTGTCTGTCTGTCTGTCTGTCTGTCTGTCTGTCTGTCTGTCTGTCTGTCTGTCTCTCTCTCTCTCTCTCTCTCTCTCTCTCTCTCTCTCTCTCTCTCTCTCTCTCTCTCTCTCTCTCTCTCTCTCTCTTTATCTTTTTCTGTGCTTTCCTGCCGGTACATCAAAACACTTTCCGTCGACGTTGTCGATGTAATCGTAAACCTCCACGCCGCTTAGCGGAGCAGTTCGCACGTCGTGGATTTGAATCGCTTCCCTTCCTCCCGCCCCACTGCCGACACACACACACACACACTCACACACGCACACACACACGTGCAGGCGTGGGGTGGCGCAGCGCAACCGGTGTTCCCAGGCAATGCAGATACGTCGGTTAGTCCCATGCGCCCCCCCTGCGGAGCGGGGCCAGGGGCGGGGCCCGCTGTCGTGCTGGCGGGGCGTGGCGTGCCCGCAAATCTTTGTAATCCCGAGGGCTAAACGAAACCCGCGGGCCAGAGCAGGCCACAGCAGCCCACAGCAGGCCACAGCAGCCCACAGCAGGCCACAGCAGGCCACAGCAGGCCACAGCAGGCCACAGCCACAGGCCCACAGCAGGCCACAGCAGCCCACAGCAGGCCACAGCAGGCCACAGCAGGCCACAGCAGGCCAGCAGGCCACAGCAGGCCACAGTAGGCCACAGCAGGCCACAGCAGGCTACAGCAGGCCAGAGCAGGCTACAGCAGGCAGCAGCAGGCCACAGCAGGCCACAGCAGGCCACAGCAGGCCACAGCAGGCACACAGCAGGCCACAGCAGGCCACAGCAGGCCACAGCAGGCCACAGCAGGCCACAGCAGGCTAGCAGGCCACAGTAGGCCACAGCAGGCCACAGCAGGCCACAGCAGGCCACAGCAGGCCACAGCAGGCCACAGCAGGCCACAGCAGGCCACAGCAGGCCACAGCAGGCCACAGCAGGCCACAGCAGGCCACAGCAGGCCACAGCAGGCCACAGCAGGCCACAGCAGGCCACAGCAGGCCACAGCAGGCCACAGCAGGCCACAGCAGGCCACAGCAGGCCACAGCAGGCCACAGCAGGCCACAGCAGGCCACAGCAGGCCACAGCAGGCCACAGCAGGCCACAGCAGGCCACAGCAGGCCACAGCAGGCCACAGCAGCCACCACAGCAGGCCACAGCAGGCCACAGCAGGCCACAGCAGGCCACAGCAGGCCACAGCAGGCCACAGCAGGCCACAGCAGGCCACAGCAGGCCACAGCAGGCCACAGCAGGCCACAGCAGGCCACAGCAGGCCACAGCAGGCCACAGCAGGCCACAGCAGGCCACAGCAGGCCACAGCAGGCCACAGCAGGCCACAGCAGGCCACAGCAGGCCACAGCAGGCCACAGCAGGGTTCGGGCGGCGTAGGAGGGGCGTCACCAGGGGAGCGGGCTGCACAGATTTACACACTCACGCACTCGATGGGGGACAACCGCATGGCCTGGCCTAGTCTGGTCAGTGGCTCTTGTCGGCTGGAGTGTGCGCGCTGTGGTCGCATACGGACAGCACACACACACACACACACACACACACACACTGGCGGCTCATATTTGTTTTGCTTAGGGTAAGTGCAGGTAAAAAGATAATCACCATGGTTGGATAGAATCAGAGCAAGTCAAAAACAATAACATCCAACAACAAGTTGCAATTCAGTAAAGTTTTTGGATAAAAATGACCACTTTTGAGAAGGGTCTAATTTTTTAAAACCTGCATGTGTTTTTTTCCCCTAGCGCGCCAGAGTATCTGCACCCTACAAGGGATCTCACGTAGAATGGTACGATGACTCTGTTTTTTTTTTTTTTGTGTGTGTGTGTGTGTGTGTGTTTTGTTGTTTTTTTTTTTTTCGAAGAAAGCAAATAACGGGCAAAAATTGGTCAATTGGTTCTGGCAGTTGTACCCTATGCTGCTCGGCCGGCTGCTTTGATCGTGGTGATCGGGTGACGACATCAGCGGGGCGCGGCCCGGCTGCGGCGGCACGGCGGCACGGCGGCACGGCGGCTCATTTGCATTTAAATGGAAAACACGCGAGCTGAAATGTAATTTCAGGGGGCAAGGGGCGATTTACTATCGATGCGGTGCAAAACGCGGTGCGCGCGAAGTGGTGACGGTGTCGATACAGCGGCGTGCCCAAGCGTGCCCAAGGCGTGCCCAAGGCGTGCCCAAGACGTACCCAAGACCTACCCAAGACGTGCCAAGCTGTCCGCGGTGACCGGTTTAGCCGTTCACAAAAGCAAGTTGACGTGACGACATGACATTGGGGGTCACATTACCTTTACTATCAAGGAAGAGGTCATGTGACTCCCCCCCCCCCCCTCCTCAATCCCCCGGTCCGATTGAGGCATCAAATTTAAAATATGTGATGACAAAGTTTCCAAAACAGGCTATTGAAACTCCGTCTGATGCCCGTTACTGGGCGATGCCTCTCAGTGAGGTGGCGGTACGTGGTGGACGGTCCTGGGGGCTGCGGGCATCGCCAGGGGAGTCAGGAGCCGAGGCCGATGCCGTGTTGCTGTGCCGCTGTGCGTGGACGGTTTCGAATCTCTTTTCCTCTGGCGCCGGTTCCATGCGCGGCGCAGCAGAGGGGTGTTGGTGCGTAGGCGGGAGCCTGGGGGCAAGCAGGGGAGGAATTGTTGACGGAGGGAGAGAGAGGGGGAGGGGGAGGGGGGGAGTCGACGAGGACAGTGTGTTCTCTCTCCAATCTGTCTTCCCCCTTTCCCCATGGCTGGCTGGCTGGCGGCGGCGTCGACCTAGTTTTCATCAGCGCTATTCAGAGGGAGCCGGAAAATGAAAACGTCAGTTGTCACATGTAAAAGCAATGCGCCAACCGTTAGCAAGGCCAGCAGCATCCGCCTATGCCGTCCGCTACCCCTTCCCCTGCAGCAGAGCCCTGGGGCCCTGGCAGGGCTGTCATCCCAGCACAGCAAAGGCCCCGAGCGCCACGACGGATTTCCTGCCGCCCCTGCCGCCCCCTCTCCTTCTCGTATATCCTCGATATTCTTTTCCATTTGCGCTGCAAGCCTAGCCCCCCCCCCCCTCTCCACCTCCACTATACATCCGTCCGCATTCATCTCCGACATCCTTGTCTCTCGCCCTGTATTGCGCATTAGAGGCGTGTCTCTCTCTCGCTCCCGATGCACCCTGCAGCGGCAGCAGCAGTGGTCGCGGTAGCAGTAGTCGCGGCACCTTATCGAGGCGGCCCGTACAGTGTTCATGTGCTGTATGTCGATAGTTGAATAAGAGAAAAGCGGAGAGGGATAGGGAGGGGAGGCATCTGGAACGTGACAGACGTTTTCTGAGAGGGGATGGGGAGAGGTGGGGGGTATCGTCTGAACAAGGAGCCGGAATCTGGTGCGCGACGTACACTGCATATGGGATAGGGACAGGGTTTAGCTCCACTTTGGCGGCGGTTTGAAAGTTTAAACTTTTGAATTCTCATGATTTTATAACTGTTACTGCCGTTTCGCAGCTCAGGCTCAGTTTCGACCGTTTAAAAGTTTTACTCCTTCCGGCATATCCTTTTGCACTTTTCTTACACTGTTAGCAGGAAATGGGCACAGTGTTTTACTAGATAACCGCATAAGCCGTCCTCGGTCCCCCTTCCCCCGCAGTGTACGGCCAGGCCGCTGCTGCCTCATTCGTTTGGCTGACACCTCGACTTTCATTAACGCCAATTAGAGGTGCCCTGCCGCCGCGCCCCCGCGCTCACTCTCGTTTCCTTGTCTCTCTCACACCACCACTCTCACTCTCTCTCTTTGTTTTCGACCCTGCGGCGCCCGCTCTTCCGACACGTGGGCGACGTGGGGCGGCCAGGCAGGCCAGGCTGGAGGAGGGGGAGGGAGGGGGGGGGGGGGCAGCGTGTCATCTGCGGACCGTTGGCCACCCCACGCCAAGGCCGAGCTAAAGCCCTGGAGTCCAGACACGACCAGCCCAGGCCCGGAGGTCCGATTCCCCCTCCCTCCCCCACAAATTCTCCCCCAGCAGACCGGAAGTCCGAGGTGTCCGGCACTTCCATGTCCTGTCAGCGGAAGTCATCCCCCCCCCTACTCCTCCCGCCAGACTCCCCGGCCGCCCTCCTCTAAGTCGCGCTAAAGTGTCCACCCAGCGGGCGGCCTCGGCAGGCTCACCAGCTCACCTCACCCCCAACATCTGGCGCGTCTCTAACAAGCTACAGCAGCGCGCACAGCGGGCACAGCGGGCACAGCGGGCACAGCGGGCACAAGCTGGCACAGCGGGCACAGCGGGCACAGCGGGCACAGCGGGCACAGCGGGCACAGCGGGCACAGCGGGCACAGCGGGCACAGCGGGCACAGCGGGCACAGCTGGCACAGCGGGCACAGCGGGCACAGCGGGCACAGCGGGCACAGCGGGCACAGCGGGCACAGCGAGCACAGCGGGCACAGCGGGCACAGCGGGCACAGCGGGCACAGCGGGCACAGCGGGCACCGAGCACAGCGGGCACAGCGGGCACAGCGGCACAGCGGGCACAGCGGGCACAGCGGGCACAGCGCGCACAGCGAGCACAGCGAGCACTGCGGGCACAGCGGGCACAGCGGGAACAGCGGGCACAGCGGGCACAGCTGGCACAGCGGGCACAGCGAGCACAGCGGGCACAGCGGGCATAGCGGGCACAGCAGGAACAGCGGGCACAGCGGGCACAGCGGGCACAGCGAGCACAGCGGGCTAGCCCTGGGTGAAAGAACCAGTTTCCCCCTCCGGAAAGTGCATGTAAGGGGACCAGTGATGGCCCTTTTTGCTCTTTCCTGCTTCACCTAATTTTTTTTTTTAAAGGAAAAAAAATCGAAGTGTTTGATCGAGAATATACCTTACTCCCCCACTTATCTTTTTTAGCCGTGCGGACAAACGGCTAACTGACAAAATTTTCAATCTGGATATTTTACGGAAATGGGCGTTTCAGAACATAAGGAATCGTGCGAAGTTGAAATTTGAGGTCGAAAATTTTTCCAGTTAGCCGTTTGTCTGCACCGCTAAAAAATTATAGCCGCTTGTCGCTGCACTGCCATAAAACAGCCGGAGGGTCGAATTTAGAAGTTTCTAGGGCTGCCAGGTGGCGAGATCTAGGGGCGGCCATCCCTGTTCCAGAGGATCTAGGAGGGCTACCACTGGTCCTCTTACCCTCTCTTTACCACGGTGACCACGGTGGGGCCGGCGGGGACCAGAACCAGAAGTCGTTCCCCTGCTGGTTCCGGATCAACTCAAAGCTGATCCCCTTCGGAGCCTGTCCTGTTCGTCTCTAATCTGTTGTCACCTTTCCCTCGGATTTCAGCCCCGACGTCGGCCATCGTCGGGGGGCTGGAGACATCCCTGCTGGACGGCCGCCTTCCGGGCCAGGACCAGGACAAGGGCCAGCAGGAGGCGCAGCAGGGCCCGGGGCCGGCGGGGCGGCCTGCGGGGGGGCCGACGACGGCGCGGCTGGAGCGCGTGTACAGCGGCAGCATCCCGGCGCGCGCCAACACCAGACCCCCTGCGGAGTCGTACGCGCGCACCGGCACGCGCGTGCACCTCACGCCCGCCGGCACGCCCTCCGAGAACCCCGCGCCCTGCGCCGTCGCCGGCCGCCACTTCCTGCACGGCCAACAGGTGAGCGCCTCGCCCGCGTGCCGCCTGCGAGTGCTATAGGGTAGGCCAGCCTGACGACAAGCGTGCGTGCAGAAGCCGTGGCTGCCTACCCAGCAGGCACTGACTGTGATGGTAGTGGTAGTGATGGTAGTGGTGGTGGTAGTGATGGTAGTGGTAGTGGTAGTGATGGTCGTGGACATATGTGAAGCAATCAACGACATGCGACAAAGGGTGAAAAGATATACTACCACAATCAGGTGTGGGGTGTCCACTTTCGATTCGAACCCCCTCCACAAATGCCCGATACCGCTCTGACCACCTACTCCCGCGTTATTTAGTTTGCGGGTTGATGCAAATGCACTTTGATATTTTTAAGTGTGACTCATAAATTGAGAGTGCTGAGCTAGAGAGAGTGGGACTTACAAATTCGAAAGCGACACTCATATCTCTTAGTCGCACTCTACACTGAAAGACGCACTCACAATTTGTAAGTGGAAATCTAAAACTTTCAGTGACACTCTGACTGTGTCAGTGGCACTCTGACTTTGTAAGTGGTGCTCTAAATTTGTAAGTTGCACTCTGGAATTTGTAAGTGACATTCTAAATTTCGGAGCTTCAGAGCTCAGACCTTACTCGCCTTCTTCTGTCAGTGTATATCATAAGATGTCTTGGCAGCAAAGGCGGCTCAGTAACCTTCTAAGCAGAGGGTTGTGGGTTCGAATCCCGGAAAATGCACTCAGAAGAGTGTGGTAATCACTTAATAGAAGTTCTCTCCGAACTCTAAAGCCTTAAGAGTTGGAATGAACTCTTCATTTGTAAGAGTGCAGACTCCACCTCACTCTGAAAATGTATCGAATTCTGATAGAAAGTGTGAACTCATAATGCTTTTCAGAATTCCCGCAAACTCATGAAAATCCATAGTGCATTTACAGCAGTGAGACGGCAGAGTGGTCCGCCCACTCTCATGTGTTTAATTCTCTCTCCGGGAGGACAACGGCAGCAGCAGCAGCAGCGGCAGCAGCAGCATAGCTGCAGCAGCAGCCGCAGATGAGCGCCGGATATTGCAGCGTGCGGTTCGCGAGGCAATTGCGGCGGAACGAATTGCATTTGGCAACAAAGGCCGCTAAGCCCTGGCCATAGCCGGCAAAGCCCGGCCATTCCACAACATGGGATGCTGCGGAAGGAACACCGCGTGAGGAAGGAATACGTTAGTTCGTGATGGATCGCAAGTTTCTGCCCAACAGTAAACAAAGGATATGCCGTTATCACGACAAACAGAGGTAAACGCCGGGATAGGTCAAAGCCGGCTGGGATACGAGCTTAGGGCAGGGCGGGGCAGGGCAATGGCCGCGTGGGAGCGAGAAGAGAATAAGAGGAGAGGACGGAGCGGAGAGGCGCAAGGTGGAGGGTGGAGGGCGGTGGCCGAGAGCGTGGCGTGGAGTCAGGGGCGTCGCCCATCCCGCCTGGGATGCACACTGGAGGACCATAAAGGGATGACTACGCAAAATCTATGATCTCTCTCTCTCTCTCTCTCTCTCTCTCTCTCTCTCTCTCTCTCTCTCTCTCTCTCTCTCTCTCTCTCTCTCTCTCTCTCTCTCTCTCTCTCTCTCTCTCTTGGTTTCTTGCTAGCTCGCTCACTCCCCTTCTCCCTCCCTTTCCTTCTCCGCGCCTTTTGTCCTCGGAATCCCCTCTAATTTTTTATTCCTTGCCCCTCAGCCCCCGCCTTCGTTTCCGCCCTTGTATTTTCCCCCCTTTTCTCTCCTATCGCCCCCTCCCCCCTTTTCCCCCGATTCCGTCCATCTCTCTTTCCTCCCTTTTCTTCGATCACAGCCTACCGGTGTCCCACCCTCTATCTGCCTGCGGCCTTTCTTCGTCTTTCTTCAAAACGTGTGACATCGCGAATTTTATCCCCTCTCTTTTCTCTCTCTCTCCTATTATTTTCTTCCACTCTGCTCCTCCCGCGCACACATTCTGTCGTCGCCCTCGTCACCTGGCCGCGTACGTTGGGCGTGTTCCGAAAACCTCTTTCTCTCCGTTCCGAAATCACTCCGGTCCATACACCATGGGTACTACACTCAAAATGTTAAATCTAATCGACTGAGAATATCGACTTAGGGTATAGGGTAGCTAATAGATTTAGTCCGTTTAACTAAGATTCGTCGTTTATTTAACACTCGGTTTTAACTAAAATCCAGTCGAGTAATCACTTTTATTTGAATCATTTTACTCGTTTTCTGGGTCATCACAATTTCGAGATGCGTTACGTATTTGTGGACGACCTTTTCAAATGCGCTCCAATTGGCATTTTTTTTTCTTTCGTGGTCTACGGGTCAGACGCACCTCGAATGCCGCCAAGTCGTCGGGAAGCCCCTCGCCTCACCCCCTCACCGCAGCGCCGGGGGGGGGGGGGGGGTCGCAGGGCCCGCAGGGCCGCGGGAGCACTTAAAGGCCCTCATTGAATCGCAAAGCGGCTGCAGTTTATCCTTTCACCAGTAAAACAACAATAGTTCACCTCGAGCAAGCTTAGGGATTTGCTCACCTCCCACGCGGCCAAGGTGCACTGTCACAACCCCCTCCGTCCTTCTTCTCTTCCTTTTGACGATTTTGTTCCACCGCAGATACGTAGTATGTGGATGTAAAATCGTATTTGTCGGTCCCAACATTTTTGTCAAGAAACCTCCACCCGCCCCTACGACCTCCTTGCTTTGCCTTGGCTTCCAGCGCCATGCGCACGCTGAGGTCCCGAACTGGCGAAGTCGTTTGTTATCGTCAAACACCTCTTTGTACCATAACGATGTGGCTTTGTCTCTTCGGGGGGCGGGGAAGGGGAGGCGACCCCACGACATCATTACAAATGGGGTAATTGGAAAGTAACACTTTCCCCTCTCTTTGAAGTCTAGTCTTCTTCTTTCTCTGCTTCTTCGCTTCGCCTTCTTCCTGTCCGATGCCATTCCTCGTTATTGCTGGTACATCCGACCCGTTTCTTCTGACTAATAATAATGAATTCTCGTATGACAAATTTTGAGCTCGCGCCAAAGTTTCGCTGTGCTCGAGCCTCTCCTGTGTAAATTACAGGCAGGCTCTCTCCCCTGACAATGTCGGAGGTGGGGAGGAATGGAGGGGGGGCAGAGGCACAGAGAACAGAAGCATAGGCAGAGCTCCGACTCTTATGGAGGAGCCGGGGCGAATTTCGTCCAGGTAGCGGACCCTCGCTAATCCTCTGCGCCTGTGAGCGGGCTGGGGTCGGGCGGGGAGGAGGGCAGGAGAGCAGAGGGGAGGGCGCATACCAGCCCAAGTACCAACCCAAAACAAAAAATTGACACATTCAACACCTCTAGTAAGCGCTCTTTTTTTCGAGTACCCGTCTTAAATGAAATTTTATATCATTAAGAAAACGTTTACACGCATGCGTAAGCTCATTTTTAAATGTTTCTAACGATCGCATTTTTTTCATTGGCTCCTGTGCGTTTGCATTCGGTACGTTGGTATCGTCTAGCTCTGAGACGCCATTTTCTGGGACGTCTTCTGCAGCGCTCGTCCTGCCCATCGGTTTGTTTTGAAGAACTTAGAAGAATTTTCACTGAGTTTGGTGTTCCAGTGCAGTTGAGTTATTTTCAAAGGTATGTACATTAATTCTAGCGATAAATGTTGAGTGCGCATAAGTGGTTTTAGTGGAAATGCTCTACTCTGATGCCGGGCCAGAGCGAAGCGTTCGTGTGTTTACATTCTCCATGAAGCCTAAACAATCTACTTTGAAATTCACGTTAGTTTTCTATCTCCCGATATTTCTGTGTTGCATTTTTAGTGCGTTGCCAATTCTCTTAAAGTGTTTATTATTGAGAACTTACGGCAACTCGTACATTTCGTATTATATCTCGTCTTGGACGAGCCGCCATAACCCAACAAAGTCAGCTGATGGTGAAGTGAGCAAGGAGCAAGTATAAACGGGTCCTCCTTTTTTTCCCCCATCACGCATTTGAGTTTATAATTTGAGAGATAATTCCTAGATTACCTTGTAAAATATTTTTTCCTTGCAACAATCTTGCTAGTCTTGTTTGTGTAGTACTCGACTTGGATCATGATGAGTTGCGTCAACAGTCCTGGCAAAGGGTTTTAACTTCTGGTGTCCATTTTATATCTATCCAATTTATATTTTCCATGGTATTTAATAATGCATACTTAGTGCCTTTCTTTTTGAATGATCAAGAAATTGTTTCTCAGTTGTGAAACTTTAAGTTGAACCCGAATAGTACTTTTGCTTTAACACTGAATTTCTCGTAAGGTCATTGCAAGCAATGTTGATAGTGGTATACAAACATATGAATGCCTTCTGCAGTTTCCTTTTTCTTTTAATTTGTTCTAATAATATTGCTGATATCACCCAGCTGTTTTTGCTCAGCAAATAAATTGTTTTTAAACTAGAACTTCTAGATAATTTGGTCACTTTGAGCTGTTGAAGAAGCTGTAAACTAATTGTGTTTTGTTTTCTCCCTGGCAGTGTCACAACATTCTACCTTCACCCCATGCATCACCCTTGTTTGTTCCTGCTGGGATCCTTGAAAAAGATAAGTAAAAGTGTTTTTTTAATTTAAATAATCAGTTTTTTTCTTGTCTGCAGTACACTAATCCTGTTTTTCTCTCTTCTGTTGATTTCAGTGGCCGAGTCTCTAGAAGAATATGAAGTGTACTTTTCACCTCTGTTGTTGCCTTTTTTATTTTTCATTTTGTATTTGTGATATCACCTTCTTGTTTTGAAATTATATTGTCATTTTATGTAACAATCTTGTATATTTGCTGTCATTAAATTGCACAGCTATCCAGAATTTATGTTTTGTTTTGAAATTGTTGCCATTTTATGTATCAATTGTGTTTATTTGCTGTCATTAAATTGTACATTTATTCAGAATTTATGTCTCATAATTCCCCCTTATCATCCCTGAAAGAAAGAAAGCCAGAGGAGAGGAAAGGGGGGGGGGGCAGAAACCAATGCTCTCATGGCTCCGACTACCTACTTTTGTGGCCTCATATTTCCTAATCGGGTCCAGTAAATCAGAATTAAATCATTGCATTTAACAACAGGACAAGCCCGTAATGGGACACAAACTCAAAAACAACGATAAATGACCAGGAAACGTGAAAATACCGCTTTAAAAGTACCCATGGGCCCGCCCGGTTCCGGTCCCGTGCCACGCATCCAAGCTACCATTTGAATCCGTGGCGAAAACCCCGCCACTCGGCCCCCTCTCCTCTCGAGGCCCTCCTCCCCGCCCGGCCCCAGCCGCCCGCTCACAGGCGCAGAGGATTAGCGAGGGTCCCCTACCTGGACGAAATTCGCCCCACGCAGTACATGGGAGTGCGAGCTCTGGGTAACCTTCTGTTCTCTGTGGGGCAGAGGTAGTGCGGTGGGGGGAGGGGGAGGGGGTTACAATATGAAGAGGTTCGGGCACTTGGAGGACGCTAATGCACTTTGTAAAACAGGATCCGCGACTTGTTAAAGTTTACTCATATTTCAAGTCCCGAGGTGTGGGGCGTGCGCGCGGGGGCGTGCGGGCCACCCTAGCGGGGCTCCAGCCGGCTCCGGCACGGCCGCCTCCTCCGGGACCTCCGGGGGAAAGAAGCGTGTGTGTCTTCTTCCCCCTCGCCTGCGTTCTTGTGTGTTTGTTCCTCTCTCCTATTTTCTCGTCTTCCTTCCACTGAACTCTGGGAAGGAACCGCGGCATGTACCACTACCCCAGATCTGTACGCACCCAAGAGCGTGGGGCTTCCTGGATCCAGGCGGGCTGCATAAGGAATAACCGGGAGAGTACATGGTG
This sequence comes from Odontothrips loti, assembly GCA_038380765.1. Taxonomy (NCBI): domain Eukaryota; kingdom Metazoa; phylum Arthropoda; class Insecta; order Thysanoptera; family Thripidae; genus Odontothrips; species Odontothrips loti. Next base: position 18,424,739 of record CM076249.1, read on the forward strand.
TGCAATTTTTACATTTTTACATTTTCTGTGATGATCGGATCGCTTCAATTTTATTTCCCACGGCCTCGATCACTAAAATGTAACGGTGGCGTGGGAAACCGTTGATATTTGCGCCGTATCTCGTTGCGATATGAATTTCGTAACACGTCGGAAGTGCAAAGTTTGCAATAATAGGGGTCAAATCGGGAGCAAACTTTTTAGTGGGCAGAGCCCTATGTGTGAGATGACCAACAGCATGTTCCGCAGCAAACTCTGCCAGCGTGCATGAGAGCCGAGTGGGGCACGTTTAGCCGTGGTGCTGCAAGCTGTGCAGTGCACAGCATGCTGCCGTGTCCCCCTGAGATCTCTCTACGTCCACTCGGGTATTGTTTACTGCGCTGCCACGGACAGGGCATGAACGCCACACTGCACCACGGGCAGCCACGGGCAGCCACGGGCAGCCACGGGCAGCCTGGATCTGGGCCATCTGGGTCCATGGGACTGCTATGGGTCTGGGCCTGCTGGGCCTGGATCTGGGCCATCTGGGTCTATGGGACTGCTATGGGTCTGGGCCTGCTGGGCCTGGATCTGGGCCATCTGGGTCTATGGGACTGCTATGGGTCTGGGCCTGCTGGGCCTGGATCTGGGCCGAGGGGTCCACAACTCTAATCTAACGTGTACACTGATTGTGTTGATTGTGTTGAATTTTGCAGCTAATTTTCAGAAAATTCGAAATTTTATTTTATGAATGGCGTTCTTCGGACGTTTTTAGCCCTAGAAGGTAGCTGAAACCTGCTTACACTGATGTTTTGATGATTTTTGATGCTGGATTGTGTTTGATTGCCTCAAAATGTGTACACTGATTGTCTTGAGTTGTGGACCCCTCGATCTGGATCATCTGGGTCTATGGGCCTGCTGGGTCTGGGCCTGCTGGGTCTATGTGCCTGCTATAGGTCTGGGCCTGCTGGGTCTATGGGACTGCTGGGTCTATGTGCCTGCTAGGTCTGGGCCTGCTGGGTCTATGGGACTGCTGGGTCTATGTGCCTGCTATAGGTCTGGGCCTGCTGGGTCTGGGCCTGCTGGGCCTTGTTGTCCATACCCTGCCCAGCGCAATTTTCAATTTCTTATACGAGCTCTGTACACCAGAGAGAATTGTTGTGCTGTTTATTGCTCCGGTCTCTAGGGAATATAATTGAAAAACGAGAGACAGCATCCCCCGATTTTTCCTTCCACAACTTGCCACGTCTTAAATAAAATAACGCGAAATTATTCAGATTGTTCCAGGGGGGGGGGGGGAAATATAATTATGAGGCGTTTGTTTTGCCGACGCGTAACGTGACTTGATTTCCTTGGCCATGAGACCATTGGCGTCTTCAGGCGCCCCGACCACCGCATGCGTCCTTTCTAGATCAATTGTCCTCCGGCCCTGTTTCAAATTTCGTTGCGTTCTTGGGCTCGATCGAATGATAAATGTTCACAGAATGTCTAGTTATCCTTACTTTGGTCAAAATCGGCCCCGTATGGCGAGCGCGACCTGCTGAACGCGGCGGCCCACCGTTACCGCCGTTCGGATTGCTTGGAGGCGCAGCCGCAAGGAGCGCTGCCGGCGGCGGCCGCGCGGCTCGGACGTGGCTCGGACCTGGCGCTGTGGGGTATCGCCGCGCGGTGGCGGGGCGTGGCGGCTAGTAAACAAATCGCGGTTTCTACGCATCGGAGAAGACGGATTTCCTCTTGAACACTGAAAGTAGTGTGTGACACGATTTAAGGTACGACAGCGATTATTCCTTTTTTATTTTTACTCAGATATAATCAACAAATCGCTCGGTTTATGCATGCCGATGCCTATGTGGTACTTACTAAATTGTTTTTTTACACCTTAACCTTAGTCCTAAGTATACCTGTTTGGAATTTCTCTGAATAGATGCCGAGAATATCTACTCGGAAGCGGCAGAAGCATGTAAAATCACATGGACTGGGCAGGAAAAAAAGGATGGGGAAGGCCATGAGACAGAAGGTGCTGATTTCCCAAGGGAGCTTGAGAATTTGTTGGAATCTCCAGATGATGGTTCTGGCCAGATACAGGAGCAAGGAGAGACCGTGAGTTAAAGTATATTTTAGCCGATTCTATCATATAATATGGAAAGTACAACAATGTTACTGATGCTGTGCTGTGTTTGTCATTAGGCCGGCCAGCCTCCTCGCCCTGAAAGTGCTGCCTCGGTGGCTTCAGCTGCTGAATATGTAGCTCTGGATTTTTATGATGATACACATGTGGTGTCGTCTCCTGATCCTTCTGTGGCATCACCATTGCTCTCTGATAACTCCATGGACCCTCTCTCCCTTCACCAATCAGTAAGTAATCCAGAAATTTTATGAATAAACATTTTATAGTGTTCATAATAATTTATGTTATTTTATTTCATCACAGATAGACAGTGACCCATTCCAGCTCTCAGGGACTGTATCCCCTGAATCAGTCACATTTGATTCAAGTGATGCTGGTGATAGCAGCATTGATCTTATCTCACCACCATCATCACCATTCAAGGTGCCATTTGTGGACACAGGAGAGACATCATCATCCCCTATTGTGAGATATTTTTTATCGTATCACAATTTAATCTGTGTACATCCTCCAATTTTTTTCTATAACTCTTGTTAAATTTTTGTTTCACATTCCAGAGCCAATCTTCTGCTAGACTTCAAAACCATGATCTTCTCAGACAAGTCAAGAGTAAAATTGAAATTTTCATGAGGGACAACTGCATAACAATGGTGCAAGATGAAACTTTACATGTCTTGTTTTTATCAAGAAGTGAAGATAAAGTTACTCAACGGCAGTTGTCTTTCAAGTGTGATGGAAGTGTTCAGTTTAAAGTGCATTGTAAAACTTATCCACTACACAACCACTTAAAAAATGTCCTTCCTACCGCTTACTTGAATTCCAAAAATGTAGGATATTTTTCTGATAGAGTCGTTCAAATTATGGATGTTGTTTACAGTTTTGAGATCTGTGCTGGTGTGTCAAATACTCAATTTAAAGATGTGTGGTCTGAGTGTAAACGTGGGGAAGTTGATAAAAATCCATACAGAGAAAGTAGATTCCAAGAAACCTTTCGCTCATTACAATGTTTTATGTTGATAAGTCCTCGGCGGCGGAGGTGTCCAGAATGCAATCGCTTGGTTGCTGTATTGAAGAGAAAAGCAGAGATGTCTATAAGCAAGAATATCCACCCAAACACTGCCAATGTGTACCTCCGTAGACAGCAAACTCAAGAAAAATTAGGGATTCAGAAGAAAAAGATTGATGTGACAAAATGCCAGAACAAAAGATTGAAACAGAGAATAGAGGCTTTGTTGGAAGCTGAGGGAGTGGAAGTTGATGAGTCAATATCTAACGATTTTAAAATTGTGCTTGAAAGTCAGAATCTCACAGAAGCACAGTCGCTATTTCTTGAACAGCAAGTAAAAGCGGCCAATGTTAAGGGAGCGAGGGGAAGAAGATGGCACCCAGCCATGATCCGCTTTGCGCTCAGTATATTTATGAAATCTCCAGCTGCATATGGTGCCATGTATGAGAGTGGTATGCTTATTCTTCCATCTCAAAGAACTCTTTTTGATTATTCTCACTTCAAGCCAGTGCATGATGGAATTGATTATGAAGTTATTGAGTCTGTGAGCAAAAGGGTTGCATCAATGGTCCAGAATGATACAGACTACAAAAAGTACCACGTGCTGATGTGTGATGAAATGTATATCAGTAAAAATCTAGTATACAAAAAATCAACTGGTAAAATTATTGGCTATGCAAGTGTTGATGATGTTCAATCAGAACTAGCTGCTCTCCAAGAATTTTTAGAAGACCCTACTGCTCAAAGTACTCCTAAAATTGCTTCCAAAGTCTTGACCTTCCTTATCAAAGGTGTGGCAAATAATGTGAAAGAAGCAGTAGCTTCATATGCTATTGATCAACTTTCAAAAGAACAACTTTACAGCTGGACATGGGAGTTGATTACTAAACTTGAGAGAGCCGGTATTGCCATAGTGGCTTTCACAAGTGATGGTAGCTCAATTAATCGATCTTTTATCAAGATGAACAAACCTGCCACAAAAGATTCAAATGTAATCTTTGACACAGTCAACAAGACTTCTCCAGATAGGTGTATCTACTTCATTGCCGATGTTCCTCACCTTCTGAAAACCATCCGGAACAGTTTTCTCACTTCTTCAGACAAGCGGTACTACAGCAAGAACACAGGCAAGTATATGTTGAGGCGAAGGTTGGAGAAAAATGGCCAGAAGATTATGTGGTCAACTATTGTTCGACTTTATCATCATCAGAAGGACAAAACTCTGCGCCTCTGTCCCAAGCTAAATGTCCATACTGTGTTTCTCAACGGTTACTCAAAGATGAAAGTGAAGTATGCTGCACACATTCTTAGCAGGTCTGTAGCACAACTGTTAGAAAATTTGAAGTGGGAGGACACAGAGGAAACTGTTAAATTTATAAGGCTCACTAATGACTTTTTTGATATGCTGAATGGGGCCCATTCTGAGCAGGGTAAGAGAACAAGAAATAATAACTTACTGCCATACTGTAAAGAAGATGATGATAGGTTTGCCAAACTTGCAGACTTTGAAAAATATTTGTTGGAGTGGAAAATAGAGGCTGAGTCAGCATCTGTTGCAAACGCTGCTTTAGATACGAGTACCCAAAGAGGCAATCCTCTCCCTGAAAATGATGTAGATGATCCAGTTCCAGTTGATGATGAAGAACTGACCCAGGAACCAGCAAGTGTGAAGCAAATGCCACGCCACACTTTGGAAGGGATTTTCATGACCATTAAAGGTTTCACAGCTGCTGTTAAGTTTCTGCTGCAGGCTGGTGCAAAATTTATCAATGGGAGAGTGTTTTATCAGGATCCTCTCGAACAATTTTTCAGTAAGCAACGCTCAAGGTGTGGAGGTAGCACCAACCCTAACTTGGATCAAGTTCTTAATAATCAACGGTCTATCCATTTGCAAGGACAGCTAGGAACAAAGAGAAGTTATAAGGGAAACACTGAAGTGCAAGAATCATCTATGATAATTAGTGATGAGCCTTTGCAAAAAAGAAAAAGGCCTAGAAGCGCCACTGGTCAGTCCTCACGGCAATAACTTTGTTTAAATTGTATATTGTATATTTTAATTAAGTATAATGTTTGTGATAAAGGGCTTCTTGGTAAAATAAGTGGAATAGTTAATAATACTTTTTTTATTTAAGTCAATAAAAAATGGTGACCACAAAAAATGATAAAATGATTTTCCATTTCCTGTTGGGTATTACAATATCTAAAATTATTATTGATCTTGTTCATCCATTTTAAAATTATTCCTTTACCATGGCTATTAATGAAACTCCTCACTACACCTACCATCAAAGAAAATGACAAGTTCTGATCTAAAGCTGTTCCTACAACTGCATCCCAATCAAACTTGGGTTTACCACTAACAACTTTGGAAATTATAGTCAAGTGGAAGGCTACCGTTGGCTTCCTCATGAGGAGCAATGATACATGCACAGGACATCAAGAACTCCTGCATACCTCCCCTCAAAAATATTAACCCTCCCCTGCTGTTCTTTTCCACCCACAGTCTATCTTGCTTTTCCTGTTCAGTCATCATGTCCACTGTTTTTTCCTCCAATACTTTATGCTGAATGAGCTCGGCAATACTCCTCCACTTTGCACTATTGGGGTATAACCCAGTCTTTTAAACCCTCTGACCTGGTAATCGTCCACACTCTACAGCAAGCAGACCAATCTGAGGTTTCCCATCCATCAGTTCGATGACTTTCAGAGCTACCTCTGGAGCCGCGCGGCCGCCGCCGGCAGCGCTCCTTGCGGCTGCGCCTCCAAGCAATCCGAACGGCGGTCACGGTGGGCCGCCGTGTTCAGCAGGTCGCGCTCGCCATATGGGGCCGATTTTGACCAAAGTAAGGATAACTAGGCATTCTGTGAACATTCCTCATTCGATCGAGCCCAAGAACGCAAGGAAATTCGAGACAGGGCCGGAGGAGATTGATCTAGAAAGGACGCATGCGGTGGTCGGGGCGCCTGAAGACGCCAGTCCAGAGACACTTCAACACTTCATCAATGACGATGGGGAAGGGGTTGCCCCTCTAATGCCTAGCCACTGGGCGCCGCACTGGCCGCCGCTGGGAGCCACTGGGCCTCCTCAAATCTCCTCCTCCTCCTCCTCCTGCCTTTCGACTTAATTCGCCCCCAATTCATCTTCCTTCTCGGTTTTGTCTTTTTCTCGTAATTAAAGGCGAGAGTAGCGTGGAGATGGAGGAGGAATTCCGTCTTCTCGCTCTCTCTCTCTCTCTCTCTCTCTCTCTCTCTCTCTCTCTCTCTCTCTCTCTCTCTCTCTCTCTCTCTCTCTCTCTCTCTCTCTCCCCCCCTCCCTCCCTCCCTCCCTCCCTCGCTCCATCACCATTATTTCCTTCCCCCTTGAGCAGTTGGGTCAGACCGCGTTTGCAATGGAAAGAGAAACAGCATCGGCTGGCTGTGCGCTGTGCAGAGCGGAGTGCCGCCTTGCCCCAGTAACCGAAACGGGCGTAACTCTCTGCATTTACGTTGGCTTCTGGGTGGGAACGCCCAGTCTGCGTCAGAGAGTCTGCGGTGTCTTTCATCTCCCTCCCTCTCGCTGCCGGCTGCGTTGGACGAGTGACAGAGACAGTGTCCGCACGGTCCGCACGCGCGAGCAGTGGACGGTGACGTCACTGCCACTGGCGCAGCAGTAGCAGCAGCCGCATGCCGCAGCAACGTCAGGTCGGCAGGTGTTGAAGACAGCCCGGCCCGGCCCGGTTCCGCTTGGCTCGCCTCATTTCGTCGGGAGGCTGCAAACAGAAACACTGCACCTCGAACCTTCCCCCCCCCCCCCTCTCTCTCTCTCTCTCTCTCTCTCTCTCTCTCTCTCTCTCTCTCTCTCTCTCTCTCTCTCTCTCTCTCTCTCTCTCTCTCTCTCTCTCTCTCTCTGTCTCTGTCCCTCTCTCTCTGTCTATCGCCGCAGAAGGGGGCTGACCGAGGGCTGACGCTGGCATGCTATGGAAACGATACCGCGCTGGCTGCACAACCACCGCGAACCTGCGGACGGTCGGTTCGGCGAATGATAAATAGAACAGCTGTCACGTCTGCATGGCGCAGGCAGCCCAACGACGGTCCAGCGGCAAGCCAACTACAGGCCAACGGCAAGCCAACTACAGGCCAACGGCAGGCCAAAGGTGGGCCAACGGCGGTCCAACGATAGCCCAACGGCGAGCCAACGGCGGTGTCCAACGGCGGTTCAGCGGCAAGCCAACGGCAAGCCAACGGAAAGCCAGCGGCGGGCCAACGGCGGGCCAACGGCAGCCATACCGCTCCCGGCGGCGCACGGAAACCATTAGCAAGGGCCACATTTTTAGGCGAAACGTCCGCCGCTTTGTCCTGAAGGACTCTCCCGAGTCCGTGGAGGCAGCCGTCGGCACGCCACCGTCGCCCATTCACACATCACAGCCCAGCTCCGCCTGGCCCAGCCCCGCCCACCGGACCCGCGCGGGGTCGCGGCCGCTTTTCTAATAAAGAAAGAGGCATTGCCGAGGTAAATCGCATTAAATGAACGCGCGCGACGGAATTAACTCCCCGCCGTCGCTCCCTGGCGGCCCCTGGCGGCCCTGGCGGCCGCGGACACAACCATGAAAGCGCCCTCTCCTTAGGGGCCTTTTTCTAAATTACGTAACGTCCATAAATAGGTGAAGCAGTGTAAGTAACACCCGCGGTCTTCCGGCAAGGTCAACGGTATTCCGAGAGACACCCAGCTCTCGAGCGCCACGCCGTCGTCACCCAGAATGCATTTCCACAAAGGTCTCAGCCGCGGAGACGGACCGAAGTGCGGAGGATCGCGGCGCGGGTGCGAATCGAACCCACTAAGCTTTACAGTCGTCCAGCACCACTCCGCAACGCCACGCGCCACACGCCGCACAAAGAGTCGAAGGGGACAGCAAAACAGCAGGTCCTCCTCCAAACCAGCAGATCCCTCAAAACAGCAGGTCCTCCAAACCAGCAGGTCCCTCAAAACAGCAGGTCCCTCAAAAAAGCAGGTTTGTAGGCTAGGCTAGGTTAGGTTGGGTTAGGGTAGGTTAGGTTCACGAGGGCGCCTATGTACGGTGCTCACGACCACACCAACCTCCTGTTTTGACGGACCTGCTGTTTTGGCTTCGCCTCAGTCGACACAGGCCGTCTGCTCCCTGGCCTGGCCCCGCGCCGTCTGCCACTCCACTCCTCCGTCAGCGTCAGCCGCGTCAGCCCGCCACAGCGAGGATAGGCAACGCGCTGCGCACGGCGGCGCTGCAGCCTCGGGTGCTGCCTACCTCGCAGGCGCTCGCAGGCGCCTGCCCGATGGCACGGTGGTGGTTGCTGTGGTGGGAGGAGGACACGAATAATAATTCGGCGGAGATGGGAAGGGCGCCATCTGGGGGGCTGTGGATGCGCTACGGGGGAGGGGGAGGCACTTAGCCTGTTGCTGCGGGTGGGGAGGGTCAGGAGGAGGGGAGGAGGCTGAGGAGGCTGTGACTGCTTACGTCAGCGGGGAGGCGGGGCGGGGCCGCCGGGCCGGGAAGGACCCAGCCCAGATCTATATTCAATGTGGGTCGCACGTCCCGCACTCCGCTGCATATGAGGGCCGGATGTTGCGTCGGAGGCCTCTCTTCTGGCGTGGCGGACCGTGTTCAACGCCGTACACTTTGAAATATTGCACAACGCACACGCGCGCGATTCAGTCATCTTTGTCCGCCGCTCTTAGACGACCCGACCGTCTTTCATCGGTCCTTGTTATTGAAAGGTCAAAGGGTCCTGGAGGCTGATTCTCGAAGTCCCTCTAGAGAGAGAGAGAGAGAGAGAGAGAGAGAGAGAGAGAGAGAGAGAGAGAGAGAGAGAGAGAGAGAGAGAGGGGGGGGGGGGGGAGGGGGGGGAGAAAAAGACAAAAGACGTCGGGCCAACTGGCTCATTATCCCTGAGGCCGTGCACAGATAGGATTATGTGTAGTGTACGGCTGGATAAGGGCTAAGGGCTTGCGAGGGCCGGACATGGCGTGGGGGCCCACTGCACGTGCCGAGACATGGCCGGGCCTTCTGCATGTGGGGCCCACGAGGCTAATCGTATTACCGAAGACACGCGCCTCTTTCTCTTCCCCCCACCCTTACTCTTACTCTTACTCTCTCTCTCTCTCTCTCTCTCTCTCTCTCTCTCTCTCTCTCTCTCTCTCTCTCTCTCTCTCTCTCTCTCTCTCTCTCTCTCTCTCTCTCTCTCTCTCTCTCTCTCTCTCTCTCGCGCTCGCGCTCTCTCTCTCTCTCTCTCTCTCTCTCTCTCTCTCTCTCTCTCTCTCTCTCTCTCTCTCTCTCTCTCTCTCTCTCTCTCTCTTTCTCCTCTCTCCGTCTCTCTCTCTCTCTCTGTCTCTCTCTCAACGAAATAAATCCACTAGCCAGAGGCCGAGAAGCAAGAGGGAAAAGGGGAACGCGTTTTTCCACGCCGTGGCGCTGCGCTCGGGATACCGCTACCCCAGACACCGACCCCGCGTTTTATTATTTCTGCCGCATGGTTGGACCGGATTTAGCGGGTCCCGGGGCCCCGGGAACCCCCTCGGTGACCCATACCACCTCCGCCCCCTCGTTCTAAGCCTGCAGAGGCGAGATTGTTTCCAGAGTGGCGCGCGCATCACTACTGTGTTTTCATTTTTAAATTGTATTTCCTTTTTTTTTTTTTTTGTCTATCTCGGTGGCAGAAGGTGTTTTATTGTTTCCCGTCCCTTTTTCTCGCGTCGAATTTTAATGACGGTTGCTGATCCACCGTCGCCGTGCGCTCGATGAGTCCTACTGGAGAAAGAGAGAGAGAGAGAGAGAGAGAGAGAGAGAGAGAGAGAGAGAGAGAGAGAGAGAGAGACAGACAGACAGACAGACAGACAGACAGACAGACAGACAGACAGACAGTGACAGAGAGAGAGACAGAGAGAGAGACAGAGCGAGAGACAGAGAGAGACAGAGAGAGAGACAGAGAGAGAGACAGAGAGAGAGAGAGAGAGAGAGAGAGAGAGAGAGAGGGAGAGAGAGAGAGTCTCCACAGCAGCGTGCGCACAACGCTGTCCGTTTGTCTGCATAACGGCCCATCCCTGGGAATACGCTCGCAAGCGCGGAGGTGGGGACCTGACCGAAATTTTAATATCAAATCCCCAGCCACGAAGCGCGAGGCGTGCATGAGATTAAAAAATAATAATAGTCCCTCAGTACAAACAGAAAGAAAACGCGGGGGTCAAGGGGTTCTCATAATCCTGCCTTTGTGTCCCCCTTTCAGGAAAAAACAAAAATTTTAAAAAAGGGAAATAGAGAACGATTTAAGGTCCGCGCTTCTATTATTATATCGTGACTACGGAGGGAGGAAGGGGGAAAAGTTTGACTCCAGAATGAGTGAAATCGACCGCGGTAACTCAAGGCAACTAAACTCGCTCTCTCTCTCTCTCTCTCTCTCTCTCTCTCTCTCTCTCTCTCTCTCTCTCTCTCTCTCTCTCTCCCCTTCTGCTTCTCTCTCTCCATCCCTCCTGGCAAAAGCACACATTTAGCCTTCCACCGGGGGAAGGCGGGAGGAAAGAGGGGAGGGGGTGCGCTGCTTGGCAACAACCAGCTGGACCGGAGAGGAGGGAAAGAGGATGAAACGCGGCGTGCAGCCATCCACAGCAACAGTTAGCGATTTCCCCCGCATCCCTTTCGTGACGATTATTGCCTAGGAACGTCGTCTGCCCCCCTTCTCAGTCTCTCTCTCTCTCTCTCTCTCTCTCTCTCTCTCTCTCTCTCTCTCTCTCTCTCTCTCTCTCTCTCTCTCTCTCTCTCTCTCTCTGTCTCTCTCTTTCTCTCCCCCTTTCTCTGCCTGTCCTGCGCTGCTGCGCGGCGCTCTCCTGGAACCGTCGCGGCAAGAGTTTGCTCCGCGAAAAAGACTTTGTCACGCAGCATTAGGCTGACGAGGCGTAAGACGGATGGCGGTGCGAGGGGGGGGGGGAGGGGGGGGGCTGAAGCCCAGGCCATGAAGCCCAGGCTATGAAGCCCAGAGGTTATGAAGCCTAGGCCATGAAGCTAAGGCTGGGGGGGGGGGTAACGGCAACGACGCGACGCCCGCCACACCGCGACGTGCTTGGTCTAATTTCCTAATTCCGCAAAGCAAGAGGCGTGAGTTATCCCCCTTCCCCCTCCCCTCTCTTTTCTCAAGGAGTGCGGTAGCAGTAATTAGAGGGCTCTGAACACTGTGTGTGGGTAAAGTGTTGGCAGCTTCCTTCAGAACAACGGAAAAGAGGGTGGGACGATTATAGGTGGACTATTCAGAAGTTGGAATTGAGATACTGCTGTGTACTGCCTATGAAATCTCGACCTTTTCCTTTTTTGATTCTCTGCAAGTTTCGTTCGTTCACGCAGCCGCCGTTTTCTTTTTTCTTGTTTCACTAAATCCGTGGTAATATTCTCCCCGGCCTGCGCGTACTTCATGGCCTGCAGCCTTCGGGTCGGGTGGATCGCGGTGGACCACGGAAAGCGCTTTCCACCTGCACTATATGATAAAAAAATGTGACCCTCGGAAAGCACAGGATGCACACATTGGCATTCAAGGAACGCGTCGTTCTTCCCGTATCCAACGCGGGGGCCTCGCGGTACGGCCTCTATCTCGGGGACCGTTGACCGCAGAGAAAAACGGAGACGAGTTCCGGCCCGGCCTGGGGTAGCCTGGGGTAGCCTGGGGTAGCCTGGGGTAGCCTGGGGTAGCCTGGGGTAGCCTGGGGTAGCCTGGGGTAGCCTAGGGTAGCCTGGGGTAACCCGGGGTAGCCTGGGGTAGCCTGGGGTAGCCTGGGGTAGCCTGGGGTAGCCTGGGGTAGCCTGGGGTAGCCTGGGGAGCACGATGACCATGACCACCCCAAACGGGTGCCTTCAAGAGGGACGATGACGGACGGCCCCCGGTTGACCCTTTGAATTGAAGGGTCTACCGGGATGCCTTCGAGCGCCCACCGCACCCTTCAATCAAGAAGGGAAACTGTTAAGGTGGCCCCACAATGAGATCCATCACACCCATCACGTCAGTCGCGTCAGTCACGTCACGTCCATTATTCACACCACTGAAAAATCATTGAATGCACATCCAAGTAGGGCAATATGTGAAAGAGAGAGAAACAGCTAGAAAAGCATGTCTTCTTCCTGTTTCCTTAGATCTAACGATTCGCTCGTAACACGAATGTGACTTCACGTGACGAATGAACGCCGTAAAGTGACTACATATTCAGGTGACATGGGCCGTCACAGCTTTTCGCGTCACTTGACGAAAAGTTTTTACAGTGGGCCCTGCGATTCCATGGAATTCCTTTTACCGTGCAAAGCAGGGAGAGAAGGATAGTTGGTCACGAGTTGGTCACGTCATTCGTGACCCTTGTTCTCCTGCTGGAAAGCAGAGGATAAAAAGGGATGCGGGGAGTGAGGCGGGGAGAGGGGGGGGGGGGGGGGTGAAGTTCGGCGGTATCATTGCTGCTGATCAAAAGGAAGCAGCGGGCCGGGCCGGGCCAGCAGGGTGCATGCGTCATCTTTTCATGTATTTCAACGAATGGCAGAAGCGTATGGGGCGGCGGCCTTTGCCTCGCTTTTTTTTTCACCTTTTCGTTACAAAAGCCTTTGTGAGTGATATTATATAGATATGATATGGGCTGGGTTTTTTCGTACTAAAATGAGAGTACGGTAGGGAGACAGTTTGTTTTATTGGTGGTTCTGTGTGTGTGTGTGTGTGTGTGTGTGTGTGTGTGTGTGTGTGTGTGTGTGTGTGTGTGTGTGTTGTTTTAGAGAAAAAGCGAGGGTAGAGAATACTTTGTTCGGAATCTTTTCGACGACGCGGGATAGGCGGAGTAGGCATCATATGCCCTATACACTTGTGGGGGAGACATTCCAGGTGGTGCAGTTTTATCCCATTCGCAGCTTTTGATGTACAAATGCAAGCGCTGAAACTCTTGCTAAAATTTAAAAGAAGATTTAAATTATTGATACCAGCAGACGTCCTGTTTAAAGGGTATAGAAACGACAATGTCTTGCATGGTAGCTTTAAAATCCCGCAAATAATTTGTTGTCAAAATGTAGTTCTTGTTCACATATGATGGTGCTAAGTTCAATGGCATACGAGCCGAACATCACTCGATCTTCTTCGCTCTCGCCGAGACCGAATGCCCGTCACACACATACACACACACACATATTTACAGAGGCTCAGCGCTGGACGACCGCCAACACGCAGAGAGCGTTGCGGATCCGGTGGGGAATTCGTCGCGTGACAATCCGCCACTCCAACTTTCCTTCTGCACAATTTCGAAATCCAATATCAGTCCGCCTCCTCCCGGGCCGCGATTGTCTGCGAAGCCTGATAAGGCAAGGGGTGGGGGCTGCGGTGGCCGGGCCGGGCCGGGCCGGGGGGGTTCAGCCGACAGAACTTCATCCTCATGAAATCGCTGGCACGAATAATGGCAAATATCTGTGGATGGTATGGTGTGTCCTCCCCGTTTCCTCCGTTCCTTTCCCCCCTTTCCTCTCTTTCTTTCCGTGCCTTTGGTGCGGTATAGGCTCTCCCCCGCACTTTTTCCGCTCCGGAAGCAAACAGAAATCAGGTAAAGGCTCGTCCCGCCCCGTTCCGTTCCGCCCGCGCCTCCGCCGGCACCACCCACCCGAACCGAAAAAAAAACAACACAAAAAAAAAACGCGCGCACACACTGATCAGAGAGGTGAACAAATTATGGCGCCGGAGGAGACAAGGTCGTAGAAATTCTTTACTGTCTCCGGATAACTCGTCGTTCTTCTCTGCCGCGTTTTATTTGAACTCCTCTCTTCTTGTATCCTAAAGAATCCTGCTTTACCAAAGAGAACAATGGCTGGAAATCGTTTGCACACGAGACAGATTTGTGTTCCTCTCGAAATAGCCGTTAATAAGGGGGGGGGGGATCGCAGTGGTTTGTTAAAATAGTCTATTTATATAAAGGTTTCCGCTTGCAGGTGACGCGGCCTGACCCATGCGAGTTCTGCGTGTGCCTCGACGGCGAGGTGTTCTGCTGGTGGCAAGACTGCCCGCCTTCCACGGCGCAGGGGCCGTGCCGGGGGCGGCCCGCCTTCAGCAGCTGCCAGGACGACGCCACGGCCCCGCCCAAGGCCCTGCTGGAGGCCCCCGCCGACGCGGAGCAGCCCTCCTCGCCTGAGGCAGACGGTGCGTTAGCCACCAATCCCTCATCTGCCGTTCGAAGTAGAGCTCCACGATGACCCGACGCGGCTCTGTTGCTGTTCCAGGGGGCGCCTCCCAGAACGACACGGCCGCCGTCTCCACCCTCCCGCCCGCCTCCGCTCCGGCCGTGGCGGCAGCGGGGGCAGTCGCGGACGCCACGTCGCCGACGAGAGGCCAGCAGACAACAGGGGCCGCCCAGGACCCGACCACCAACCCGCAGGCAGCGGCCCCCGACGCTGGTATGACAATGTCGCCTCGCCTCTCTGTCAGGCCCCAAGGCCGAGAGCGCCCCGCGTGTTGGGTAGGCAAGCCCGCCACGCTGCAGTGTCGCGCGAGCTGTATGTTTGCCTACCCGGCACGGCACCATGTCCACTGTGGCTGACCCTGACGCTCTGCGTGCTCCACAGGCGTCGCAGGCGAGTCGCCGGGCACCGAAGCCGCGCCGGCGGCGACGGGCGACAGCAGTAGCGCCGGCGCCTTCACCAACGCGACGACCGCCGCGGCCAGCCCGGCCAACGCCAACGCCACTACCACCAGCTCGCCTACCACCACCACCACTGAGCTCATGTGCCACGTGCTGGGTGAGTCGAGTCGGTTCAGGTGTCCGGGTTCGACGCCTCTCTCTAAAAGGAAAAATCCATTGATGTGACGTTCAATAACTTTTTCGTGACTTTTGTTCCCTTTCCTTCCCTTTCGCTAGGGAGCTCGTACAGAGTGGGCGAGGTACTCCCCCGGGACACGGGGTCCTGCCTGCAGTGCGAGTGCAGCCCTGCGGGACGCGTCACGTGCTCGCCGAAGGACTGCCTGTCGGTGCGGGAGGAGGAGGACGTGTACCAGCCCGCCAGCAGTTTGGACATGTTCGACGTGGACAGCTTCTAAACTAGCCATCAGCAGCGCGGAGGCAGCAGAGGTGGAGGGGATTTTCAGAAAAGAAAATAAAAACAATTGTTTGTCGTCGTTCGACAGTGTTTTAAAACTTTTAAAAAAATAATGTTATGAGTGTGTGTATGAGTGGATGAGTGTGTCGAGTGAAAGGCAGGCAGACGTGGCGGACGGAATGGGGAAGAGAGATGAGGGAGGAGGGGAGGAAGGGAAGAGATCAGACTCTAATTGTATAGTAAGTCGCATGGACTTAGCCGTGTGTTTAGCGATGCATCTGCATCATATACAAGTGCCTCAGGAACAGAGAGTGATAGATGGGAAAGTGAGAATGGATGTGAGAAAGGACAAACGAAAATGTAAAAAAAAAAACAATAAATATAGATTGGAGGTGGGGAAAGCTCTAACTCCCAAAATATATATTGTCCCTGTGATTAACTTCCTAGCTCCTCGCGTATTGAACAAACGCAAAATATAAACTGTCAACTTTGACATAATGACCTACAATTATCAGTCGTCCAACAGTTAGTCACATAATTGCAATGCGTTGTGGTGCAGAGTAGACTTGACACACAGAGATTTACGGACACTGAACAATTGATTTTTTGGGACAAAATGAAAATGTTGTAAGAATTATCTACGTCATTTGTCATTCTGTTGCATTTTTAGAAATTAGGAAACAAATGAGTTTTTGATGTAAGGAGGATAATCAGAGTGAACAATTAAATCTTTTAATAGGAGAGGACAAAAGGCAAGTAACAACATGCTGGCCTAATTTTAAAAGGATCATGAAATTTTCTTGAAACAGAATCTTTAATTTAGAAGTCAGTGATAATAATATTGATAAATGTTACTATTGTTATTGCTTTTTCCAAGTATAGATTCTTTTTAATAGACTGCTTTCTCCCCCCCCCCCCTTTTTTTTTTAATTGCAGAGTGTGTGACTGATGAGTGAATGCAAATAATAATGGAAAAATGCGCTTGACTTTTTTAAGACGTAAACCTAATGACAAAGAACCGATACATTTCATTTTGTGAGGACATATCCCTTTTATCTGTCTGTTTTTATCAGTAAAAGACATAAACTATATAGTTTCATTCCTGTATGTCAGAACCAAGATACATATCGCATATAACAGAGGTATAATGTGCACATAAAATCAGCCGATTCTTTGATTGAATTCCACAATTAATTTGAATGTTCTAGACAATAATCATAAAAAAATGGTGAAGGAAATGGAAGTTGAAAATTACAGAAATGCTCTTTTGAATAGTGAAATTGAAATAAGTGAGTTTGGCAATAGACTATGGACTGAAATGTCATATGGTACAGAATGCATGAAATGAAGGCAAAAAGATGAAGAAGTCAAGGGTCACCTTCTCTAATTATGTATGCCTGATGGAAGATTGAAGAAAGATTTTGTGGGCACAAATACTCATAATATCCTTTATGAGTAAATTTTTGGCATTGGAAATAGTCAACCAATGGAATGACCCTAACAATTTACATTTCTCATTGAACCTTTGTGATATGTGGGAAACCATGCAATTTCCAACCTGCTGTGAGTAGAAAAGAATAATCTTTTCTGACTCATGACACTACTTTGGGAATCCACTTAGTTTGTTGCCAACACCCTCTAGAAACTTTTTTTTTTTTTCCTTTCGATGTCTTCCAGAGAAGAACATAAAACTTTGTATAATATGGTTTGAATTTCGTTTTCATAACTATCCACATTTTTTCCTTCTCTCCGCTGCTATGATTGATTCTTTAACGACTTGTATGTGGCTAAAAATAATATAATTGTAGTGTAAAAATGTTACAAGAATAGGTTAACAATGTATGAGTTCTGAGGAATAAATTGGATTTGGAACATATCAACGGTGGGTATTGCTGAGGAGTGTTTATTTTCTTTCCAATCACACACTCTTTTTTTCTTCCCAAAAAATTTCACTCCCTTTGTTTGGTTTCAAAAGCAAAAGAAAAATATCACATATAAAAGTCCATGCAGCATGGTTGAACAGTTTATATTCATCTTTTTAGTCCTTTAAACCCTTGACAAAGAAGATACATTTCAGCTGAATGTTTCCTGCTTGCAGGCGGCTTTACAGTGTAAACATTATCATAGAACCGCTGCATATCCTTAATCACAGCTGGTGTCTGCCCTCCATCCCATATCTTTGCAAGAAAATGCCCTCCTGGTTTGGAGACATCAAGAGCAAAACGAAAAGCTTGTAATACTAAGTTAATGATGCCCTCATGATCTAATGCCCCTACACCAGTAGCATTAGGGGCCATATCACTCATAAACACATCCACCAGTTTTCCATCCAAAATGGTAAGAAGTTTTGTTTGTGTACTTGAGTGCGTAAAGTCCATAGGGCTTAAAAATATTGCACCTGCTATAGGATGAATTCTTATCAAGTCGATGCCTACAACTGTGCCACGTTTTCCATCATCTGGAAAAATTTTGCAAGGATATTAGAACACACAACAAAATCCATAAAATGAAGCCAACAAACGTAGACGTTGCTCACCTCTCGCATCAGCATTACATCGACGTGAGGCCACTTGTGTCCAGCCTCCAGGTGATGCACCACAGTCAACAACAATGAGGCCAGGCTTGAGCAATTTATATTTATCATCTATTTCCAACAATTTAAATGCACTCCGACTCCTAAAATATACAAATGTGTAAAGTACTGTCAGTACAACGGACATGCAATGGAGTCAATAGGAAATTTTGATATACCTGTAACTTTCAATTTTTGCCTTTTCTACGTATGGATCTTTGAGCTGTCTAATCAACCATTCACGAGAGCTTTGTTTGCGTCCTTTCAAGTTGGAAGCCTCTTTGAGAAGCATATTAAAAGTACTGAAGAGCCTCAGGTTAGACATTGGTAACATCATTATTTCACTTTTTGAGGAAACTGATCGTCCAATTTATTACTCTCATGAATGCAAGTAAAAGTAATTCAAGAACAAGACTGTTTTCTTGTGCTTGCCAAAGCTTAGAAATCTGGAAACCTGGGCAAAGTAAGTCCACATCCAACCCACGAATGTAAACAAGCAGAAGAAATCAGTTTAAACACCAGTTATATGACCGTCGAAGTATTTAAATGCTTTTGTAAAATTACATCATGAAGTATTGCGTTAAAGAGGGCATAATTTACCACCAAAATTGTACTGAATACAATTTATATTATTTTAGTAGACGTAAAAACGTTTTGACGAAGCTGTTGGAAAAACTCAGTTGTTGGCCAAGCTGGACACTTGAGATTCCACTGCAAATAATCTAAACAACGTTACTGGCCCGTTTCCCGGTTGTTTGCTGTTTACTTGTCTATTACTTGAAATTTTGTGTGAGTTTTGTGGTCTAAAAAGAGGTTTACCAGCATGTCAGTCCATTTTAGTTTGATTGAAAGATTTTAGATTATCATTGACAGTTGTTAACTTCAAGAAATCAGCTGATATCAACAGTTTTTGATACGTCATGGCGAGAACACTTCCCGTAAGTGCCACACACTTTCTGAATCGTTTTATGTTTTATCCCTTCCGAAGGGACAGATTGGTCTCCTTGATTTTGTTGTGTTTCACAGGAGGCTATCATCATAGTGCTGGATGTCGGTCCAAGTGTGGGACAACTGTTACCTAATGGAGAAACATTTCTGAGCAATGCCCAGCTCTGTGCAACTCAAATTCTTCAAAGAAAGGTGAGTGCAGTTCGTGGCGATCTATTCTTCTACTCTACTCGAGGCTCTTCATAGAAAACTTTTTCCTCTGTTGTAGATTCTTGCAGGATCAAAGGATGAAATTGGCCTTGTTCTATTGGGATCGGAAGAAACTAACAATCCACTAGCTGACGGTGAAGGCAGTTACAATAATATAGAAATCTCCCATACACTTCAGTTAGCTAACTGGCAAATGGTGAAGACAATATCTAATTATAAAAATTGCACAACAAGTGATGGAGATTGGCTTGATGCTTTGATTGTTGCTGTAGATTACATGAGGAGCGCTACGGAGTACGTTACATCACACAAATTATCACATTTTTGAGGAGCTTGCAGAAAAAAAGTTTGTACTTGAAATATTTTAATCCTATGTTATTTTCTCCCTTCATTCATTGTAGAGGGAAAAGGTTCAAAGAAAAAAAGATAGTGCTGCTGTCCAATTGCTGTGCAGATGTCAGTGATGATGAGGTAGATTCTGTTATTCAAGGCCTACAAACTGAAGAAGTTCAGATTATAGCTATGTAAGTTGTACTTGCTAACAGTACATGAATTGCAGATGTTCTGAAGATTAGTTTTGAACATTTAAAAAACATTTCTAATTATGAATTAAAACAATTTTTCAGTGGCCCACAAGTGTATGAAACTGAATCCCAGGGCCCTCCATCTCAAGACTACAAAAGTGAAGAGCAGCGAGAAGGAGAAAAGCTCATTACCAGGATTACTGACAAAGTAAGCTTTGAGCTGGCAGTGAATTAGTTTCTTAGTTTTGCCCACAATCCGTTATTTAAAAACTTTCTTCTGTACTTCTAGGTAGATAATAGTGTAATATGTAGCTTTGAGGATGCTATTGCCCAACTCATGTACTTTGAACAGAAGAAAATTCGCCCCACACCATGGAAAGCTGTAATGGATATTGGTTCTATTATTAAAATTCCTGTAGTTGGCTACAAGAAGGTATTAACTTCCTTCACTATTTGCACCACTGGTCATGATTGTAATAGAAGATAGTTAATTCAAGTGCTGTATGACATTTCTCTTCTTCCTTCCAATACAATAGATAGCAAGCGTCAAACCACTAAACATGCACGATATTGTTATATCTTATAATAGAAACTGTAAGGAATCTGCAGCTGCAGAATCCAAACAAGGATCGACCTCTAATGGAATGTCCTCTCTGCAGGTTGGTGTAGTTGATTTGAATGTTGTTTGTCCACAGTTTAATTCACTTAGTGCGTTCCCTGTGCGTTCCCTGTGTGTTTCAGAAACTTGGTAATAACAGGGTTCATCCTGACCAAATAGAAACTCAAAATGATGAGTTCATGGACCTAGATGATGGTGAAGAGTTTAGCCGGATTGGAAAGGATCGTATTTACCACACAGTGGGGGATGATGCAGCACCTATCCCAAATACTGATGTTATTGAGGGATACATGTTTGGTACCACAATCGTGCCTGTCACAGGTGTGAATACATTCATTAAATTGTCTTCAGCTCATTTGCCATCATTGTGTGTCTCCTTACACAATGCTGTGATTACTTTTAGAGGACGATAAACCAGGCCTTACTTATTCTGCGGGTGAGAAATGCCTGAGTGTTTTGGGCTTTACAAAGAGACAAAATGTACCCTTGTACTTGCATACAGGAGATGGATGTCACCAGTTTTTTCCAGAAAATGAAGAGGTGTGTACATATGTCTTTTTTTGACACAAATATATTAACAGCTTCGGTGTTACTAAATTCTCAACCTTTGCAGAATTGCATAAGGGCCTTCTCAGCTTTAATTCAAGCTATGGATTCTAAGGATATGGTGGCCATTGCTCGGAAAGTATACAGGAAGGATGCTACTCCCACCATGTGTGCCTTATTTCCAATGATAACATCAGTCTTTCAGGTAATGTTTAGCACTGACTTTTAACTGCAGTAATCAATCTTGCTATTATTTTAATCAGTGTTCTTACAGTGCTTTGTTTGCATTGAGTTGCCATACTCAGAGGATGTGAAGACTTTGCTGTTTCCCCCACTTGTTGGTGAAAAGAACAAACCCTCCAAGGACCAATTAGATGCTGTTGATAATCTAATTACTCACATGGACCTGATGAAAACAGACTAGTAAGTTGAGTCAAATTTAACAAGTTCTATGTTGTGTTGTTCTATTTAATTTCTTTACTATTCTCCTTCCTTAAATTAAACTCTCATCTTCAGTGAAGAGGATGTAGAAACAGGGTTGTATGATCCTCATAAAACACTTGACCCATATGAGCAGCACTTTCACAAATTTGTTGCAAAGAAAGCCCTGAATAAAGGTAAATGAGCATACAACAGCTAATCCTACTCCAACTTTTCCTTGGGTTGTGATTTTAATATTTACTTTGCTATCTTTTCCTAGACGTGGATTTCAGTGGAGTGGAGGTAGATGAGGCAGTGAAACTTTTACTTTCTCCCAAAGAAGAACTGTTAGAGTCCGCAAAACCTTGTCTTGATAAAATTAAAAGGCTTTTCTCACTCACTGAGATTGTACCGAAAGAAGGTGCTCGGAAGGCAGCTGCAGATATATTTAAACTGTATGTGTTACTCACCTTCTATGCATGCAGCACTATTTCAAAAATACGTGTCAGATATGTATTCCTTCAAAGACATAATCTTTATTATTAATTTGCCCCCTTTCAGAAACAAACTTGATGATTCCATCACCACATCTTCATCCTTGCAGCCTTCTGATTCTAGAAATGTGGCTGCCCACATTGGTACAGTAAATCCACAAGAAGACTTTAAGAATCTAGTGGATGCAGGGACACCTCTTGAAAAGGGTTGGTTTCCTTTAAATCTCATCCAGTATTGTAAAAAATACACATAATCTCAGTCACTTTGGTGTTTTTCCTGTTGTGACATTATACTTTCTTTTCCAGCTTGTAGTTTAATGGGGCAGATAATTAAAGACCTAGTCTTTAAAGCATTTGATGCTGATGATTTTAGCAAGCCATTCAAATGCCTTATATTTATGAGGAAAGCTTGTCTTGAGAAAAGCCCAGTAACATTTAATAATTGGATCAATGACTTTAAGAATGAACTTCTCCGTGAAAAGGTTGAATTTTGGGAGCTGATTGCTACTAGTGAGTACCAATAATAACTAAAAAAGCTTTCTTCAGAGTTTCACGGGCATTTTTATCTTGACTAATGCATGGGATCATTCTAATGAGTTGAATTGTGATTTCTATTTAGACAAGGCTGGTCTTATAACTAGTTCTGAAACTATCATGAGCAATACAACTGATGAAGCAGCCAGGCAATTCTTCGAAGTTGATGATGTCAAAGATGAAACATTACCTCATCAATCTGTTGATGAAGATCTAGATGATTTGGTATGTATTTGGCATTAAATCAAACTGAACTGCATGTAATTTAAAACGTAATTTCATTTATTTAATGAGCCCATTTGGTGTGCCAACAGATTAATCAGATGTAAAATGAAGAACCCAATTTGACTTAAAAAGAAAAGAGATAATGGTTTTTACTGTTCACTGCAATGAACTAGCAATTATGAGATCAATATCAGTATTGTAATTATTTTTTTTATGATTTTTTTTGTATTATAAAAAAATAAATAATACACACAACAAGAAGGAAAACAATTCACTTAATCCTACTAGATGTGTCATCTTTGAGCTTCCTCCTCCTCTTCATCTTCTTCATCATCCTCTTCTTCTTCATTGTCCTCATCATCCTCTTCTTCCTCTTCTTCACCATCTTCATTGTCATTGTCATCTTCATCGTCTTCGTCCTCCTCTTCTTCTTCTCCTCCCTCTTCATCATCCTCACCGTCGCTTGACTCAGAGCTGGATATGATATCAGTGATACCTTCTTTCTTCATTAGCTCCTTATATTCTCTGACAGTGATTTTCTTTGGAATAATTTCTGAAAGTAATAGGACCTTACTGATTAAAATGTTCTACAGATGTAAATAAACAAAACAACATCTTGTGACACTCGTCCAGGTACACATCTTACCTCTCAAGAAAAACATATTTGGCTTTGACTGAACCACCTTAGCAATATCAGAGTAATCCACTTTAGATCCATCCCCATTTTTCAGTGCTTCTTTGGCTAAATTTTGTATGAATAATTCCTGTTGACAAAACACAAACCACTTAAAAAGATTTGTAGGCTAAAGATGAATAAGTGAATAATACCTGACAATGTAATTGGAATAACTACAGCAAATACAAGAGGACATAACCTAAAGCAAAAGCAAAGCGTTTCTTAAGGACTATTTCAAAATACAGATCTTACCGTCGCTCTTGTTACTACAGTTAAAGAATCCTGAGGGACTGAATCTACATCTGGTGAGCTTTTCATTATGGTTTTCACTCGAGAAGTAGGCAGTTGAAGTTCCTTAATTTTGCCAGACATAATTAAGCACGAAGACCTACAGTACACACTGGGCAGGGCACAAAGGAGGGGGAAGAGGAGAGTAGGGACGGGACGGAACAGGCGGGAGGGGGGAAGGGGTGTGGGCGTGGAGTACCGGCAAGGGAATACTCCATGGCACAGAGCCACGCGCCTGCTTCGCGTGGTTACATACAGATAGCGCTGAGAGAAACATACAGACAGAGATAGAAGAGAGGGGGGGGGGGGACTGGTAGAGAGGGGCGGGGCAGGGGGCGGAGGGGCGGGGCGGGGCGGGCGACCAGTAGCGACAGCGACAGTTACCCTGTCAGCTTCGGCAACCAGTGTGTCATGTGCGTTGCAAGCGGCCGGATCGGCTCCGTGTTCGATTCGCGTGCCGAATGCACTTTTCGTGCGTCGTGAGCGCACTCTGAAGTGCACGCAAGTGCACACAGTGAGTGTTTTGATACGCCCGGCCCGCCATGTTGTGAACGTTCGCGTTTGTGAATGAGTTTGTGTGTCTGCCTGTATCATGAAGTCTGCAAGCGGATCTCTGCATTGGATACCATGAACTCCCAGCGGCGGCTGGTCTGCGACTGGGGCACCTGAACTCTGCCCAGAAAGGTACGATTTAACCAGCCGCCTTTGTTTCTGTGCGACTCGTCACATTTTTTATTCATCTCAGTGTATTTTCGCGTAGTTCAGTTGCGTTTAATTTTGTCAACCGAGTGCCTTTAACCTGGTTTGTGTCAGCTCCTCAAAATAAGGCCTACTTGTCAATTTTCATAGTTGTGAAAATTATCTTACCATGTTTCGCTGTTCTTTTGTATTTGTCATTTGCTGTTCATCCGAATTTTGTCCATTTTATAAGGCCATATGTTGTGTGTCATAAATTTATTTTAAGTTTGTTATGATTTGAGGTTATGGTTACCTCTTAAATGTGAATAACAGTTGTATCACAATCAACTATCTAAATTGCCTTCCCATGTTCATCCTCAACCACTGCTGGGACTTTTATTGTAACTATTTCATGTCATAATATTTTTTTTCTGCTTCTATTTTTAATATGGACCTTACAGTTTTTGCACAAACAGCAGTGAATTATCAGTTCTTTGCTCAGATTTGTCATGTTTTTATTCATTTCTCAACCATTCATAAGAATGAATTAGTTTTCTATGATTCCGGAATTGTTTTCTTATAATTGTGTACACCTTTATCTGAGGAATTCCAAAGGTATGTTTATTCTCAACATGTTTTGAATGAATTGTTGTTTTCAAAGTTGTCTTTACGTTTTCACCATTCTTTTAATGAACATGTGATCTAGAATCAATGTGGCTTAAATTCTAGCCCCTTGCATTTTAATTTTAATTTTTTTCGGAACATAATCGAAGTATTGTATCTTTGTTCACATTGGGATTATGTGTTTTTTGTAGTGACAATTAATTCATGGCCGTTGTTGAGGCTGACCACCAAATCTCGTTTCTCTTCATTGAAGTAATTTATTCTCTGAACAATTGTTAAAATAAACCTTTATTGTTCATGAATGTGTTTTTAATGTCCACATTGCAAAATTATATTTTTTAAACGCAATAGGATGCACTTGCCAGATATTAATTTTTTCTGTACATGTGCACCCGTGGTATGTGTTTGTGCGGTGTACTTTGGCAGCAGTTGATGTTAGGTACAGTAGCCAGAAAGTCCCATCACATGTTCTGTATTAAACACTTTCTAGAGATCTGTGTGCAACGTTGCAACATACACTTGTCTGATTGGATGTTGACCATTTCGTGGCAGTCATCTGGCTCTGTTTGCTCTTGTTGCGTCTAGAGCACCGTTAGCAGCACTAGTGCTATCTCGGAGTTTTTCTAAAATTGCATTCACATATCTCAACCTGATAATATTCTATTTACAACTCTCATATACCTTTGCTGCCATTGTATTATTCTGTTTCTACTCATAATTCGGTGACATTATTGATAACCATAAATTTACAGTATTGTATTTTTTTTACTTTTCTGTGTCCATATATTTTCTAAAAAGAGACTGTAAACTGTACTAATCCAGACCTTTGCGCGATTATATGGTCGAGGTAGTCCGTAAACCTCTGGATTAGTCGCCATCGTCAGTGTGGCACTAGTAGTCAGAATCTATTTTCGTATTTTTTTTTTTTTTTTATCAAGATCCTTCTATTTGTTCTATTCCACATGTAGTAGTTGGCACGTCACATTGGTTTTGGCGTGTGTGTGTGTGGGGGGGGGGGGGGGTCTGTTTATGCACGAGGCCCTCAGGGAGGGAAAACCCAGATGAGAACAAGCGCAGGGCACTCAGTCCAGTGGGAGACCTCTGCCCCGGAATGTGGGCGGATACACACTGGAAGAGACGCCCCCTCCCCCTCTCTCTCCTCTGCCCTTCCGGGATTAAACGAAAATACGTAGGGCCCTGATCGCAAGTTACGACAAGGAACACGTTTACGTCTGGGCTTTGTGGCGTCTCGTGTGACATATTTTTCCTTCTACAAAATTTTCAAACGCTTGATCGAACCAAAGAAAAAGATTTCTTTCTGTTTTACTACTGGTTTTAAAATGTGTAAGTCTTGGGATTTGCGACCTGGAGAAGGGCACGTGATTAATCGGGAGTAGACTCCGCGTTCTCCTTATTAGAGCTCGTTTTATTATTTTTTCTTTAATCGCATTGTCATGTTGATGTCTCTTTTGTCGGATTTCTTCCCGTCTGCACAGGGTGACAGAAAAATATGGTTGGTTTGTTATTGTGTGCGACGGGCGTTGTTGTGGGGAAGAGGTGGGCAGAGGAGGGAAGGGAGTCCGGTGGGAAGAAGGGGTTTAACGCAGAGACAGCAAGCGACGGCTACAGCATTTCGGGCCCTGCCCCACCCCCATCCCTCTCGCCCTTTGATCGCACCGGGTCGGGGGACGACACGGACTGTCTACCCCCCCCCCCCCCCAAAAAAAAAAAAGCAATAATAATAATAATAATTACAATTCTTAAGTTTTGTATCTTTTTTAGATAGTTGACCCAGTCCAGAAAATATGGAATGGAAATCGTCCTCACTGGTCCAAATGTCACTGTATTTACGCAGGTCGGGACCGTGTTTTTTTCCTAATATTGTTTTAAAGAAATAAACATTTGTTGGCGTGGATCCCCAGTGAGGGCCCCCTGCCGGGATTTGGTTGCGGACCGAGCAAGCGCGAGGCTACGCGAGGCCAGGCGGGCGGGAGGCGGGCTGTGTGCCGAGCCGGCGCTGTTGTCCAGCCCGGACTGATACGTACTACAAGGTCGTTATGTGGGCACCGAATGCGAGAAGAGAGGCAGAAAACAAGAGATTCGGATAAAATGAGCGGTGACGTAACGGCGCGAACCAGAGAGGGGGGGGGGAGAAGGGGGGGAATACGTTGACATCTTCGTTATCTCCGAATCTCACGCACCGGTGACGTAGCCATGACGATGATGGTGGTGTCGGTGATGATGACGGTTTGGGATTGGGGCACTATTATTAGCACACGTCCAATTGGCATATTTAGACTCTGCGTGACTTGAACTGCCTTGCAGCCGCATCAGCGGCGGCTGCCGCGGCCCACCGCGGCCTGAGCGCACACGCCGAGGCCTTCCTCATTCACGGACGCCCCCCGCGGACGAGAATAAATTTTAGCTTTTTTCTCTGCGCTTTCCTATGTTTCTGGTGCTCCCTGGTCCTGGGCTGGGACCGCGGGGACCGCCGGCGACGGTGTCCGCCCATCTCTCTCCCACTTCATCTGTTCTCCCCCCCCCCCTCCCGTTTTCCTTTTAAATGTGAGCCTAGAGCGGAGGGCACAGAGGCGGGAAGGGTTCATGTAGGCTAGGTCAGGTGTTAGGTTGACAAATGAGCGTGCGTGTTGTGTCTCCTGTGGCCGGGCTAGGCCGGGCCGGCGGTGTCGGGCGCCCTGGAGATGATTAGGCTTTCGGTCGGGAGAGGAGAGCGTCCGGTTGTGGTGGCGGTGCCTGGGCAGCAGCAGGCCTGCTGATGCCTGGCAGCGCTCAGTAATTACTGCACGGACTGTACCGCGTGCGGAATGGCGCGGTGCTGCGGGTGCTGCGTGCGTCCTCACTGACAGAAGCTCGGAGTAGTGGACGATGTCAGGGGCGGGGGGCGGCGGGGGGCACGGAGGCATGGCCGTGCCGCGGCCTGAGGTGAAGGGACCGGACTACAAGGTGTCGGCGGGGGCGTCCCCCGGCCCTGGCCTCGCCGATGGCCCGGCCTGTCAGCGTCCATCGCCGCTTCTTTCGCCTTCTTTCTTGCAGCGCCGCGGCCCGGCCACGGCAATTCCAGAGCTGCTGCTGCGGCTGCTGCTGCTGCGGCTGCGGCGTACTCTACCTGCGCCTCGAGGCGTCGCGACGCCACGCCGCGGTGCCGGCAGCGAGCAAAAGATTGGGAGGGGGGGGGGGGTGATGGATGGAAGTGGGGTGCGGATGGGAGGGGGGGGGGGTCTGTCGTTTCTCACGCCGAATTTCCACAATTAGACATTAGCCAGCATTACTCAGGAGACTGCTGTGCCAACCGAAGCGCCGCTCCGCACGGCGGCGGCATGGCGGGGCTTTGATTGCCAGCGCACCCGCCGACGGCACGGCTCGGCACGACGCGGCCCCCAATGGAGGAGAGGGGGGGGGGGGCTCCTGTCTGGGGCCGGAGGAAAGTGAGAAAAGATGAGTCTGGGAGACGTCCTTTTAAAAGCCCGTTATTCGCTCGGGCTCGTCAGGTGGTCTCCGTTAGGTTGATGCTGGAGCGATGTGACGATTTCTGACCATTTTCTTCTTCTCCCGTTTCTCCCCAGGTGGCGGCGATGCAGGACAGTGTCCGGGACGGAGCCCGGCGCGCGCCGCAGGGCCCACAGGCCTCACAGGGGCCTCAGGTACGTGTACGTTAGGATCATCCGCTGAGGACGTCCGGACCCACCAATACGTCCGGCGCGGCCACCAATCACGGATCGATCGCGTTCTCTCTTTTCTCTCTCTCTCTCCATAGCCCGGTTTTCACCGCTCTACGCCCGGCCAAAGAGATAAAGCAGTTTTTATGCCGTGCGGCCCAAAAGTGCCCCGGCCCGCTGCCGGCCCGCAGGTACCCGCGGGGCGCCGCCAGCCCGGCCGGCGTAGCAAAATATGTGCCCGTTTTCGAGTTGGCCGTATTCCGTGCCGTCCTCCCCGGCCCGGTCCGGCTGCCGGGGGTTGTCGCTGGGCCCCGCCCCGCCCCGCCCCGCCGGGCTGTCAATCGCGTCGCGCCGGTGCGGTGCGGTGTGCGCCGTTCGTTCGTTATGAAACCAATAATAATGTGTTTCCCTTCCGCTTACGAAACGCGCCGGCGCCGCCGCCACTTAAATTTTCCGCGCCACGACGCGACGTTAGCGCCACGCGCGGGGCGGGGCGGAGGCGGGGCGGGAGCCGACGACTGTGGCCTGGGGCCGGGCAACTGGGGCCCTACGGAGACCGGACCGGCCGGACAGGGCTGGGCTGGGCTGGGCTGTCCTGTCCTGTCCCCCGACGTGCGACAAATGGCGACACGGTGACGTTGGATCAGTGAATTGAAACGAATGAATGAATGAATGAACGCCTAAACTATAACGTCGTCCACGTCGTCGGACACACTCTGATGTCACGCGCACACGCGCTCACACACACACACACACACACACACATAGGGCTGACTCGCGGCAGTAATGCGGTCGTCGCGGTCTCTAGTCCTGTGAACGTGGAAGTGTGTCGTGTCCGCGAGGGGCGTGGCTGCGCCGGCTGCTACGCCGCTGCCGCCGGCCTACGCCCCTGCCACCTGAGAGGGCGGGCGTGCCGCGCGGGGGAGGCGGCGGGGGAGGCGGCGGGGGAGGAAGGGGTCGTTTACCGCGGCTGCCGCAGCGCCGCACGGGAATAAAAAAAACAGTGCTTTGCGTAAAAATAGAGACGCGGGGGGTGTGGCGGGGCGGGGTGTGGCGGGGGCCCGGGGCCCCATCCATCCGCCCGGCCCGGCCATGCCCGGCCCCGCTGGAGTGGTGACCGCTCCGGGGTCAGGCGATACTCCTCTGTGAGGTCATCGCCGAGCTCGGCGCCCGGATGATGTGAGAGGTGCGCGTGAACCGGCTTGGAGCGCGCTCACTCGCTACGTACACACCTAGACGGCGGAGCGCGCGCGGCATAAGCAAGGGGGGAGTCTTTTTCGAGTGGGAGCGAGCGAGCGAGCGAAAGGAGCGGAGATTAACCCGAACTGTTTAGAGTCTCCACCTGGCCGGCTGACGCCGGGCGGCGGCCGCGCTGCGGGCCGCGGGCCGGGCCGGGCGGCCTACCAACTCGTCGTGCCGGGGTGGGGGGCGACCTTTTTCGCAAGGGCGCTCTGTTCGCACTGCATGTGTGTGCGTGTGCGTGCGTGCGTGCGTGCGTGTGAGGCTGCCCGCCCGCTGGAGGGCACTGGAGCGCGGCGGTTAGTTATTGAAAAATATGGCCCCGCGCGCTTGTTGACGCAGACTCGGCCAGTTTATTCCAGATTGTATTTTCCCGAACCGCATGTACACGTGAAAGCAAAACCTTCTGCTTGACAGTCGTACGATCAAAGATACAATGTGATTTATGTTGGTGGGCGCAGTACAGCCGCGTCAATAACGGATCAAAAGATGTATCGGAAACCGTTTTCTTTATGCTACAGGTTGCGTTTGCAAAATTTTTGGTCTGTAATTCGATACACTTTTCTCTTTTTTCGCTAGATGTGCTGACTTACTGCGTGGGGGTGAGGCTTTGGTGTGTGCGTGTGAACGAGAGAGAGTGAGAGAGAGAAGTCTGACACGATGCAGGCTTCGGCTTCACACGTCTGACGCCAGCGCGCGCTCACGGCTCGGCCGTCCGCGGCCCGCCTCGACAGGGCAAGGTGTAGAGCGTATATCGTATCATCACTGCCCCCCCCCCCCCCTCCCCCTCCCGGCCTCCCCCGGCCTCCCCCCGCCCCCGTGCGGCCCTTAAGGTAGGACGCTTACCACTTGTCGTTACGGTACCGGCCGAAGCCCTCGCAAAAGGCGGGGCAGTGCCGGGCGACGCCGGGCAACGCCTGCTTGTAGTCGTGTGTGCCTGCGCGCGAGTGCCCTCCTGTTGTGCCGTAAAGGTACACTCGGGGACAGAAGTAGCGGCGGCAGGGCAGGTCAGGCCCTCAGCGTGGGTGCTTGGCCGTGGCGGTAGACCGTTTTGTTTTGACACGACTTTCAAAAATAGTCATGTTCCTTACATCTTACGCGGTGCTTCGTTTCATCCCATTCACAAAAAATATTTTGTTCAGTTTTTTTTTTATCATGGCAAAAGGTTGCGCAGGGCACCTGTGTTGATTTTCGCACGTAAAACGCCCATATTTCAAAAACCTAAGAACATAAAGCGTTTTCCTTCAAACTTAAGTTCTTGAGGGTCCTACATTGGCCGAATTGACCTTAGGAAACATTTGGAAACTTATCTGGAACATCGATTTTTACTACCCCATCTAGGTGCCGTGCGTGACCTTTTCCCTTGATCAAAAATAAAAAAATCAGAAAATAATTATTCTTGTGACAGGTATAAACCTAAGCACCGCGTGAGATGTAAGCAACCTGACTTTTTGAAGGTCGTGTGATAACGAGCAGGTCTAGCGTAGCGGTGCCTACCTGCACGGCGCTACTCCGCAGCCGGAGCGGAGCCCCTGTTGGGTAGGCACGCCCGCAGGACCGCCCCGCGTTGCATTGCCTACCTGTCTGGCTGAAGCGGCCGGCCGCTGGGCTGAGATGCCTGCAAGGGGTTTACGCCAACAGCTTTGAGTTGACGGATGTGTGTGTGGGAGGGGTGGGGGGACGCCACTACCTCTGGGTTTTACTCTTTGTGACCCCACACCCCCCCTCCCCCTCAAGTTGTGTTTACTAGCTGGTGGGTTTAGTCTGGTTTTAATCGGCGGAGGTCTTGATTGAGCGGTGGAGGGAGAGCAGGGTACCGTCGACGGGGGAGTGGGGGGGGGGGCTGACGGTTGGTAGGGGAAGGAGTAGAAGGGGTAAAGGGTGGAGGGGCGTCTGGCCATTGATTGTTTTCTTAGCAGCGGTATATATAGTGCGGGAGGGTGGAGGTATTGGCAGCGGTGTGCGATTAGCGCGCGCACGCTGGAGGGGCCCGCGGGGGCCCCCGGGGGGCTGCTCTATACTGCCCCGGGAAGCAGGGTGCCCCCAGGCACGACACGGTACTATGGGGACACGTGTTTTCTTGCCGAGATGTGGCTTAGCGCGGTGTGCGAGGCGGTGAGTAAGCGACTGCTGCGGCACGTGACCGTCCGATCCTTGGGCAGCTGCGGCGGCGGCAGCAGCAGCAGCAGCACAGCCCCGGCTATCCTTGTCTCGATTATCATGCCTTTTCCAGCATAATCACCCTCGCGCGCCGAGCTGAGCTGAGCCTAGGTCGGGCAGCTATATGTGTGTGTGTGTGTGTGTGTTTGTGCGGTGTCCTGCGAGGCGCCCCGTCGGCGGGGACTCCGGAATCGCTTGCGGTTTATTTCGGTCCCTTTGAGGGCTCTATATCGCGTCGTCCTTCTGCGCTGCTGCGGTCGTCTGGTTGCGTCGGGTCGGGGAGTGTGTGTGTGTGTGTGTGTGTGTGTGTGTGTGTGTGTGTGTGTGTGTGTGTGAGAGAGAGAGAGAGAGAGAGAGAGAGAGAGAGAGAGAGAGAGAGAGAGAGAGAGAGAGAGAGAGAGAGAGAGAGAGAGAGAGAGAGAGACCTAGCCCTTTGAGGGGTAAGCAGCCGCGAGCGGCTTGGTTTGCTCTCAGGTAATGATGCATCAGCCTGGTCTGGTCTGGTGGCCGCCCGGTCTCCCCCAGCCCAGCCCCAGCCCAGCCCAGCCCCGAGGCCGGCCGGGCAGTGCTGACGCGGTGACGTCGTCGGCAGGCGAGGCGAGTCGAGGCGAGGCGCCCCTGATGTGTCCATCAGTGGAGAGGAGAGGCCCTTTGCCCTGCATGGCGCTGCATGGTCGGGCCCCGAGTGGGGAGGAGAGGTGTACACGGCTCCGACCTCGGCTAGCCCAGCCCGGGGCCCGGCACCGAGGCGCGAGGTCTGCAAGGCCGCCGCAGGTGCCGCGGGTGCTGAGGGCCGAGCGCTGCACCGCACCGCGCCACTCTCCAGTCCCGGAGAACAAAGCTCCACGGCGCGCACAGCACGGGCGTGACGCTCCCGGAAAATAAAACGCGCGCCGCGCTGGCTGCTGCCGTGTTTGCAGTAGCGCTGGAGCGGCGGGGAGCTGAGCTGGAGCACGGCGCTTGAAGTGCGGCTAGCAGCTCTCCAGGCGGTGCTAAGGCTCTCGTCTGCACACTCCAAGGCGGCGGCGACTAAGGTGCTGATGTGTGCGTGAGGGTCGGGCTCCAGCGCGGCTCCAGCGCGGCTCCAGCGCGGCTATAGCGCGGCTACAGCGCGGCTACAGCGCGGCTACAGCGCGGCTCCAGGGCGGCTCCAGGGCGGCTACAGCGCGGCTACAGCGCGGCTACAGCGCGGCTCCAGGGCGGCTCCAGCGCGGCTCCAGCGCGGCTACAGCGCGGCTCCAGCGCGGCTCCAGCGCGGCTCCAGCGCGGCTCCAGCGCGGCTCCAGCGCGGCACCGCACCTGTGGACGCGTGCCGACCGGGCCGGGCACCCCGCAGCACCGCAGCCTCCTGCCCCGCGGCGCCCGCACGGCCCGCACTCTACACGCCGACCCGTCTTTCCGGACCGGACCAGAATTCATCGGAGTGTCGTTGACTTGGGGGCCCGGCGCTGCCCGGCCCGGTCCGGCGCGGCGAGGTGTCGGGCGCGCGGCAAGCAAAACGACGCGCGACGCCTCCAGCCAGAGGCTCCCGTCGGGCCGCCCCGCGTGCGCACAGCTACCACTGCCGCTACCACTGCCGCTACCACTGCCGCCGCCGCAGCTACAGCGTCAGGGGAAAGTTCGCAAAATTGCGGGTGTCGCGTGGCACCGCGGTGTCGCGTTGTTGTGGCGGATGTGATTCCTCCTGCACACTCTCCTCCTCACCTCTTCCTTGTCCTCGCCGCCGCCATCGTCGACGTCGTCGTAGTAAATCCGAAACTCGGCGTCGTCGCGTATGTGACGCAACGGCGGTGCTGTCGGGCGACCCTTACATCACCGGCAGGCCCCGGGTGGGCCCCGGGCCCCCGGACCCCCGGGGGGTGTGAGTCTCGAGGCGAGGCTCCGCCGCGGCCGCTGTAATTGTCCGGGCCGCCGCCGGCGATCCTAATAAAATGGTAAAACAGCAGTGCAGTGCTGCGGGCGGCCGGGCGTCGCTTCCTCATGGCCGGGGGGCCGGGGGGATGAACGGTGCCAGGCTGCCGCGCCGACGTGTCGGGGACCCGCGAGGTCGTCGTCCTGGAGGGCGGCCGTCCCGACCGCAAAGCCCGGCTCCGGTGGCCTTACAGAAACTGGAAGAGCGAGGGACGCTGCCGGCCGGCCGGGTCGACCAGATCCACGTGAAGGCGAGCTAAGTGCAGCTGCCGGCGCGGCGGCCGCGGCGGGCTGTGGTGCGCGCGGCCTTCAAGGTTTCCTGATCCGTGGCGAGGGCCGACGGCGGCCCCGTGCCGACCGACAGGCCGATCGGAGCAGCGGCAGGGCAGCGCGGTAGCCGTGGAGACGCTGCAGCGAGGGCCCGCCCCCCGCCACCCTCCGCCGCCCCCCGCCGGTCCCCGCCCACTCCGCGGCCGCACGGCGTCGCGATGCAACGAGCCGTGTCCGATTTGGTTTTTCAGCGTGTGTCGTGCAGGCCGGGGGCCGGCTCGGGGGCCGGCGGCGGGACGGGCCCGGGTCGAAGGACGTTCCGGATGATGGGTGCGGACGTGCGTGTCCGCGTGCCGCTGCTGCCCCTGCTGCTGCCCCTGCTGCTGCTGCCCCCTGCTGCTGCCCCCTGCTGCTGCCCCCTGCTGCTGCCCCTGCTGCTGCCCCCTGTTGCTGCCCCTGCTGCAGCCGCGCCTGATGCTGCTGCAGCGCTGACGACAGCCTGGGCCGGCCTGGGCTTTTGTCCACGCGGTCTGACGGGCACGGCTCTGGAAGGCTCATCGAGGGCGGAAACTTGGGCCGACCAAACCTCCTTCCTCTCTTTGCAGCGGCGGCAGCGGCGGCAGCAGCAGCAGCAGGCAGCAGCGGCAGCAGCGGCAGCAGCGGCAGCAGCGGCAGCAGCGGCAGCAGCGGCAGCAGCGGCAGCGGCAGCAGCGGCAGCAGCGGCAGCAGCGGCAGCAGCGGCAGCAGCGGCAGCAGCG
Organism: Odontothrips loti; assembly: GCA_038380765.1. Classification (NCBI taxonomy): domain Eukaryota; kingdom Metazoa; phylum Arthropoda; class Insecta; order Thysanoptera; family Thripidae; genus Odontothrips; species Odontothrips loti. Next base: position 18,459,260 of record CM076249.1, read on the forward strand.
GCAGCAGCGGCAGCAGCGGCAGCAGCGGCAGCAGCGGCAGCAGCGGCAGCAGCGGCAGCGTGGTCTGCTGCGGGTCACGACGGAGGCACTTTCGTTTCCCTTGGGACATGACGACCACCGCCTCGCAGCTCCGCGCTGCCGCCGCCGCCACCGCCACCGCCACCCGTCCTTGATTTTGCGTCATTTGGCATGAACGGACGGGTCGTGAAGTGGCGGGATTCATTTTGTTGGCGCTGCCGGTGCTCTTTGGCGCCTCCCGCTGCGATATAGTCCCCGTCACGTCAAGGCGCCCCTCATCATCGCAGGCCTTGCTGGCCGACGTCCGCGAGCAGTCCTTGGAGAGGCCCGCGGCCCCCGGCCCCCGTCGGGAGGCCCCCGTTAGGGGCTGTCGGTGGCAGCGGCTGCATGCGGACGCCGTCCTGCTAGGCGATGGCAAGGCAGGGTCTCTCACTCAATAAACGCCCCCAAATTTCAGGAAAAATTGAAATTCTGAAAAGAAGCAAATAAAAAAAAATCATTTTTTTTTTTAAATTTTAAATCATGGTGTACGCTTGGTTGACTTGTGAGGGACACCTCGGGAGAAGTGCACGAGTGGACTGGCTGTGGGACCTGCCGGGCCGGGTCAGTCGGGACGGGACGAGAGGTCAGGTCACATCGCCATTCATTGGCAGTTGGCAGCTCGTTGATACGTGGCGTCGCCGCGCTCTCGCTCTCTCTCTCTCGCTCTCTCTCTCTCTCTCTCTCTCTCTCTCTCTCTCTCTCTCTCTCTCTCTCTCTCTCTCTCTCTCTCTCTCTCTCTCTCTCTCTCTCTCTCTCTCTCTCCCCCCCCCCCCCCCCGGCTGGACGCGCGTTGCGCCGCGGTAGCGGCCCCCGGACCTCTGGGGGGCCCACTGTGGACGAGACGCAGGGCAAGGGGGCTTGTGGCTGCGGCACGGCGTGGCGATGACACGCAAAGATACGGGGCAGCGCCGTGGGCTTGGCGCTAGGCTGCGCGGGTGAGGGTCCCCGGCCCAGGACTGCCCAGCGCTGGCAGTCCATTGTGTCCGCGCCGACACCTGTTCTGTGTGCACAGCGCGGCATGGCCGCAGGCTACCGCAGGCTACCGCCGCGCCGCTCCGCTGGAAGAAGGCACCGCGGTTGGCGCCGGATGTTTCGGCCGCGCACCACGCCGCGGCACGGGGGCACGGGGCAGGGCAGCGGGTCCCCTGCGTTGGCTTGCCCTCTCCCCGATGTCTCTCCTGAAGCGGCGCCCCCATAGCCCGGCTCTACCCGGCCCGGCCACGCCCGCCGCCTCGGTTTGGTAGTGTTGCTCGGAGTGGTTTTCCGACCGGCCGGCCGGCCGGCCGAGTTAGCATGTGGCCGGGCCTCTAGGCCCCGCGGGCCCCTCCCACGCAGCCTAGCGCCCGCCTGAACCGCCTGACCCCCTCGGACCCCCTCCCCCTCGGGATCCCCGTCGGAATGGTGGGGCTTAGCGGCGTCCTTATTGTTAAGGACCCTTTAGAGAGTTATCCTGTGGGCCGGCGGGGAACACAGAGCGCGCTAGATGGTGGTACACTGGAAGAAGGGTCCCGCGGAAGGGTCACGCGGAAATGCTGCTTAATGTCAAGTTCCGCACCCGCGGCGGGCGGGCGCGCGGACGCGGGCGGGCGTCGGAAACGCGTTGTCGCCGTGTTGTCTGCGCCTGCCTGCCTGCCTGCCTGCCTGCCTGCCTGCTTGCTGCTGACAGGTTGGTTTGCGACGTGATGCCATGCCACGCTTCTGGCATGGCAGAAGGCACGCGCCGCCGCCTTGGTGTGAGTGTGTGTGTGTGTGTGTGTGTGAGAGAGAGAGAGAGAGAGAGAGAGAGAGAGAGAGAGAGCGTGACTCGAGCCGCCGGACCTCCCGACCTGCCCCCCATCAACGCTCTGACCCGAGGCACACAGGTCAGGTCGCGTGTATACTGTCCGCCTCTCGAGTCTAAAATAATTCAGGAAAGGAAAGAAGACCAAAAATAAAAAGGCCGTCATGTTGTTATTTGGTAATTTCTGGTCATCATGTCCAACAGAGGGTTGGGGGATAAAAGCGACATTATGGCGAATCTTTTTCGTGGCTAAAGGGTGTGATTTATGCGGAGGTATAAAGCTAAAGTGGGGGCGGAAAATAAATGTAGGTCCGCCTCTCTCTTCCTCTGCAGTGCGAATGCGCGGAATCTCTGTCTCTGTCTGTCTCTCTCTCTCTCTCTCTCTCTCTCTCTCTCTCTCTCTCTCTCTCTCTCTCTCTCTCTCTCTCTCTCTCTCTCTCTCTCTCTCTCTCTCTCTCTCTCTCTCTCTCTCTCTCTCTCTCTCTCTCTCTCTCTCTCTCTCTCTCTCTCTCTCTCCTCTCTCTCTCTCTCTCTCTCTCCCTCCCGCTCTCTCTCGCCTTCTCGCTGATTCGGCGTCGGCGGAGCGAATAGGGGCTTGGGGAGGGGAAGGGGGGGGCTGCCTTGTTCGCGCCGTCCGGCCCTTCCTGATGCGATTTTAATGTCCTACTGGGACTGGGAAGCCAAGATTATACACTGTCGGCAAATCTGAAAAAAAAATCGGATTGGTCTGCCAAAGGTCATTCTATACTAGAATTTCCCGAACGTGCTGCGGTCGGACTAGGAACCGATGGCACAAGCCCCCCGAGCCGAGCCGAGGGGTTTCTGAAAAAGGAAAAGCCGCGTGTTCCGAGTCGTGGAGTAGACGACGTCGTGGACCCTGCGTCGGCGTCGGCGAGAGTGTCTGGGACTTGGTCTGGGATTATTACGGGAACACGCCCCCCTCTCTCCCTCCCTCCCCCCTCCCCCTCCCCCTCCCCCATTGCACCTGCACCGTTTGTCAAGCGGCGTCACACATAAGACATACATGGGTGCCCCGTGCCGCCGCTACACGGTGTGTGTGATAAGTGGTGCCGAAAGAAAAGTGAATGGAGGTGCATTTTATTTTTATTTTTGAAATTGGATTATTCGTATCCGCGGGCGGTACATGCCCCGTCGTGAGCCGTCGCACGAGGCTCCGCTGGGCCCCGGGCAGCCCTAGGCAGCCTGCTGGGCTCGGCTGACGGCGTAGCGATAGCGATCGTGCGGATGTCTTCTGCTGCCGCCGCACACCGGCAGACGCCCGGCCCCGCCGACGCCCCCCCCCCCCCCCCCCGCCCCCAACGCCGCCTATCTGCACGGCCGATAAGACGCCTCCGCGCACTGATTGATGGACCTGATGGACCTTAAAAAGTCAAACTGCACGCCGACGTCGCAGACGCCCCCCCCCCCCCTCCGCAGACTCCCAGTGATTCCCATGATTTGGGGGGGGGGGGTGCCTGCGGGGGGGCACGCGGGGGGCCCGCGCCTCGCTGTCCTCACATCGCTGCCAGCTGATCGCTTATCGTTTCGGCTGTCAAAAAATCATCTGTGCGACTTCCGATGCCGGCCGCCGGGTAGCGTTACTCTGCCGGGGGGGGGGGGGGGGGGGTCGTAAATGGTTTTACACACTCGGCGCAGGGGGGAAAGTATTTTCGTCTATCGGTCACGCCGTTTATTTTAAAGGCGGAGGGGATATGTTACTAGGTGTCATCCCGTGTGCCCTGAGCAGTGACGAGGCGGCATTGTAACATCAGAGAGGAGAAGCAAAGGTCTTCAACGGGTGGGTCTGTCGGGTCCGACGTATTTTGCGTGCGAGAGAGACAGATATAGCACGTTTCGGCGCGTCTGGGACTCCCTTGCATCGGAACACACGGCCAAGAACCATGTTCGAATCCCGCCAGAAGCAAGCGTTTTAGCCCACTTCCTGAACACTTACATCCATTTGAACTCGTGTCCGTGGCTCTAGGAAACATGTATATGCCTAGTCATTGTTAAAACCTCGCAAAAACAGAAAGGAAGGGTCGGTGTACCGGCGGCGCCGGGACTCGAAGCCGGATCCCAGCGTGTCTTTGGCCCGGGTCCGGCCGGGTCCAGCCAGAACCGACGCGTCAGACCCGACCCGACCCGGAGGCTTTCTGCCGGCAGCGGGACCCGGCAGACCGCGGCAGACCCACCCGTTGGAGATCTTTGAGGAGAAGTCCGCTGTGGACGCCTCGACTCGTGTTGGGTACGAGAGCAGAGCAGCAGAGCCCCCCGCGGCGCGGCGCTCGCCTCCAGCGCCTCCAGCGCCTCCAGCCTCCAGCGCCTCCAGCCTCCAGCAGTAGGTGAGGAGGTTGGCTCGGCTTATCGGTTTCGGGTTTCCCCGGCGCAGGTTCTCCCTCTTGGAAAGTGAGGTTTTGCGCGCTGTTTAACCCGTTTTATTGGTGCGGGGCCGACGGGGAGTGTAACGTGACCCCAGGTATGGGGGCGTGGCGATGGGGTTCGAGTGTGTGGAGTGGAGGGAGACGGAGCGAGCGAGCGGGCTGGCGGCCGGGCGAGAGAGAGAGAAGGAGAGGGCGGCTATTTCCGATGGCGCGTTGACTGGCAGGAGAGAAATGGGTCACTCCCCCCGCCCGGCTGCGCCACGCCCGGCGTGAGGCCCCACCGTGGTACGGGGCGGGGGCGGGGCGTCCCTCCTGTGGCGGGGGTTTTACGGCATCGTTTAGTTTTTCGAAGAGGTGAAGTGAAGCGCACCGCCAGGGAGAAAGGGGGGGGGGGACGGCTACTTTTTCAGGGTCGCGTTAGCCCCGGCGTGTGGGTGGGTCGAGCCTGCGGCCGGCTGTGGCCCCGTGCCCGCGGGCCGCCGTGGGGGGTGAGGGGGCTAGACGGAGACCAAGGGCGGAAGCAGCGCATGTGGCGGGGCGCGCGAAGGGCCGTCGGTTTGCACACGCACACACACACACACACGCACACACGGCCGGCACTGCACCGGGACGTGCGGGACGGCCCTGCCCGTCCCCGTGGGCACCGCGTCAGTGTGATTTTGTTATCGACCTTTTACACAAACAGGGCACAAGATTACGCCGCGTGTGCACTATCTTTGAAAGTCATGACCTGGTGTGGCGGCGGTGGCGAGCTCGGCGACGACGGCCACCGGGAGGAGAGGCCGGCCAACACGCGGCCAGGCAAAACATTTTTCGAGCGGGGCACGTATTTAAGCTGGTGGGCCGTTGCCTGCCTACCCGGCGGCGGCGGCGGCGGCGGCGGCGGCGGCGGCGGCGGCGGCGGCGGCGGCGGTGGCGGTGGCGGTGGCGGTGGTGGGGGTGGTGGTGGGCGTTGCTCTGCCCCTCGCTGCTCTGCGCGCCGGCCCGGCAAAATAATGGCCGGTGTAGAAAGTGTCGTGGCCGCTGGTGTGGAATAGAGGTAGTGGCTGCGGGGGCGGCGGCGGCGGCGGCCAGGATGTGCCCCGCGGCCCCTGCTTGACGGCCCGCTTGACGACCCCCGGGCGTACGCAGCTGCCGGCGGCGGCCAGGATGTGCCCCGCGGCCCCTGCTTGACGGCCCGCTTGACGACCCCCGGGTGTGCGCAGCTGGCGCAGCTGGTGGCCGCGGCCAGGATGTGCCCCGCGGCCCCTGCTTGACGGCCCGCCTGACGACCCCCGGGCGTGCGCAGCTGGCGCAGCTGGTGGCCGCGGCCAGGATGTGCCCCGCGGCCCCTGCTTGACGGCCCGCCTGACGAACCCCGGGCGTGCGCAGCTGGCGCAGCTGGTGGCCGCGGCCAGGATGTGCCCCGCGGCCCCTGCTTGACGGCCCGCCTGACGACCCCCGGGCGTGCGCAGCTGGCGCAGCTGGCGGCCGCGGCTGATTCGGCCGCACTGAACGCCGTGGTGGGTAGGCAACATGGGCTGCCGGCCTGCCTACCCTGCCCACTTGCAGGCGCTCCTCCCGCACGGAATGCACAGGTCCCCTCGCTCGCCTTTGGAGCGTACGAAAGATGACAGTACGGTAGATTTCATGGATGACGGAGATTTCAAAGATTAATTTCGATTACACAAGATGGTTGCATGAAACTGTAATTATGCGAGATTGTGGTCACCTGCAGGTCATGACGTAAATTTTAAAAAACATTATGCTTTATTCCAACCTTGTTCGAACCGTACTCTACCTTCGTTCCAAGATGATACGAAGATCGAAGATTATACGAGATCGCATCAAGATTACATTTGGGTGCACGAATGATAACAGGAGTGAGGAACCTCCTGATGGCATGTCGGGGCGGGGTGGGGGCAGCTGCCGAACGGTGTCGGCGTGCTCTGTTTATGTTGTTCACAGTACATTCAGAGATAAACAATGTGCTCTGCGCGCCCTCCCCGGACCGTGTAAAGTGCTTGCAAAAGCGGAGCCGGTGCCGGAGCCGGTGCCGGAGCCGGTGCCGGAGCCGGTGCCGGTGCCGGAGCCGGTGCCGGTGCCGGAGCCGGTGCCGGTGCCGGTGCCGGAGCCGGTGCCGGAGCCGGTGCCGGAGCCGGTGCCGGAGCCGGTGCTGGAGCCGGAGCCGGTGCTGGTGCCGGAGCCGGTGCTGGTGCCGGAGCCGGTGCCGGAGCCGGAGCCTGGGCACGCCACCGCACCGCACCGCCCGGAGCGAGCTTCGGCCGGGGAGCCTGTCAAGGGCGTGCCTGGGCCGGGCCTGGGCCTGGCGTGGGTCTCTGGCATTGTCTGCGTCATGCCGTTGTAGGTCATGGTCAGAGAAAGGGAACGTTAACGTCCACATATTCTTTGATTATTATCTCTCCGATTGTGTTTTTACTTTTATATCCTATATGGCTACGAATGTTTGTTGGTTGTTTCGGGGGGGGGGGGGGGGGGGGGGGGGGTCGGTGGTTGTATTTTTTATTTATTTATTTATGATTATCTTTTATTTTGTTCACCACCACCGTCATTAGCATCACCCGTCCCTTTCCCTTTCTCCAAGGGCGTGGCCGTGGCGGAGGTGAGTTTTGTATGGGAAGGGTGAAAATTTGCCCGTCATGTATCTCTCCCCGAGCATCGTTGGCTGGGGGTCCGCTGGGGTCCTCTCGCCTGCCTCGTGATGAAGTCCTCTTTGTCCGCGAGCTGGGATGTGGGGAGAGGGGAGGGGAGCCCCCGATCGTCACGAGGCTCTCGTAAGTGTCTCCTCTCGTGGCGGCGCGTCTCCCGATGACACATTGGCGGCGCGCAGGCCGTGCGGTTTTGGTGTCGGCTTCGCCCCTCCTGGGTCCGTAGCCGTCACCTCAGCGCTCTCCGTGGGGCTCGACCATCACCCATGGTGTGTGGTGGGTGGTGTGGTAGGCCTTGCAGGGGGGCGCCGGGAAGGGCGCCTGTACCATAGCGGCTGGCGGGCGCCGCGGTGGGTGCGCCGGGGGCAGCGGGGTGCAGCGGGGGCAGCCGGGGGCAGCCGGCCGTGACGGGGGCCGCGAAGGGCATTGTACGGCGCGCGGTGCTCCGCTGCTCCGCACTGCGACACGTGCACCCGCCGTGTGTTAGGGTACATATTTGATGATAGCTGTACGGCCCGTGTGGGTGTGTGTGCGCGCGTGTGCGTGTCGGCGTGGGGGCCGCGCAACTGCTATGCGAAGCGCGCACATACGCCTGCGTCTATTCCGGACGACCGTCTCTTTCTTTTTGTTATTTTCTCCCCTCCGTTATAAGGAGCGACGAGAAATTTTCAAAAATAAAAAAGAAATAAGAATAAAATGATGTGGGAAAAGTAGAAAAGTCGTGGGAAATGCTTTTGGAAAATTAGTGCGAACACTTGGGTCGAGTAATGTAAGAGTACGGAGTGACGTGCCCTGTGTGCAGTGTGTACACTGGGTCCCGCTGGGGCCGGAGCGTCGCGCCCTCTGCTGCGCTGCGTTTGGCTAATTAAAACTGCGAACCCCATTAAGGCTCTAGTACCCGGCCGGGCCGCAGCAGCAGCAGTAAGCCAGGCGCTCAGCTATGCGCTAGCGGCCAGAGACATTCCTCTCCCTCCTCCTCGTCCTCCTCGGTGCGAATAAACCCTGGTCGGAGTGTTGCAGCCGTGGGTACCGGGTACCGCGCGAGGCACCCGGTCCCGAGACGTGGAGTCAGTACGGAGATGTCGATACCGGGCAACGGTATTCGGCTCGGCGGGCACCCGGCGGGCACCAGTGGAGGTGGGAGAGCAGGCGGGGGCTCCTGGCACCCGGCGGGCACCAGTGGAGGTGGGAGAGCAGGCGGGGGCTCCTGGCACCCGGCGGGCACCAGTGGAGGTGGGAGAGCAGGCGGGGGCTCCTGGCACCAGGCGGGGGCTCCTGGCACCCGGCGGGCACCAGTGGAGGTGGGAGAGCAGGCGGGGGCTCCTGGCACCCGGCGGGCACCAGTGGAGGTGGGAGAGCAGGCGGGGGCTCCTGGCACCCGGCGGGCACCAGTGGAGGTGGGAGAGCAGGCGGGGGCTCCTGGCACCCGGCGGGCACCAGTGGAGGTGGGAGAGCAGGCGGGGGCTCCTGGCACCCGGCGGGCACCAGTGGAGGTGGGAGAGCAGGCGGGGGCTCCTGGCACCCGGCGGGCACCAGTGGAGGTGGGAGAGCAGGCGGGGGCTCCTGGCACCCGGCGGGCACCAGTGGAGGTGGGAGAGCAGGCGGGGGCTCCTGGCACCCGGCGGGCACCAGTGGAGGTGGGAGAGCAGGCGGGGGGCCCTGGCACCCGGCGGGCACCAGTGGAGGTGGGAGAGCAGGCGGGGGCTCCTGGCACCCGGCGGGCACCAGTGGAGGTGGGAGAGCAGGCGGGGGCTCCTGGCACCCGGCGGGCACCAGTGGAGGTGGGAGAGCAGGCGGGGGCTCCTGGCACCCGGCGGGCACCAGTGGAGGTGGGAGAGCAGGCGGGGGCTCCTGGCACCCGGCGGGCACCAGTGGAGGTGGGAGAGCAGGCGGGGGCTCCTGGCACCCGGCGGGCACCAGTGGAGGTGGGAGAGCAGGCGGGGGCTCCTGGCACCCGGCGGGCACCAGTGGAGGTGGGAGAGCAGGCGGGGGCTCCTGGCACCCGGCGGGCACCAGTGGAGGTGGGAGAGCAGGCGGGGGCTCCTGGCACCCGGCGGGCACCAGTGGAGGTGGGAGAGCAGGCGGGGGCTCCTGGCACCCGGCGGGCACCAGTGGAGGTGGGAGAGCAGGCGGGGGCTCCTGGCACCCGGCGGGCACCAGTGGAGGTGGGAGAGCAGGCGGGGGCTCCTGGCACCCGGCGGGCACCAGTGGAGGTGGGAGAGCAGGCGGGGGCTCCTGGCACCCCGCGACGCCCTGCGAGCCTCTCGGCCCGGCCCGCCGGCCCGTCCCGGTCGGGTCAACGATTCGGAAATCGCGTCTCGTTTCTCCCGCCTTGTATCGCGGCGCTGAGATCTACATCCTACGACTACACCCCTTCCTCTCCCCTCCCTCCCCCGCTCCCCCTCCGTCTCTCTCGCGCTCGCTCGCTCTTCCTCGTATCTAAACGACGACGACGGCCCAGAAAACAGCTCAGCAGAAAATCCGCCCCGCGATGCAGATTTTCTTTTCAGCTCTACGCACACTGCGCAAAATTTAGCTGCTAAAAAAAAATTATAAGTTTCCAATGACTTCTTTCTAACGCTTGACTGGGTGTGATAATTACACACATTAAATTATCCAATTTCCGGAAGAAGTGATGTTGTTGTTGGTGTTTACGGTGCTGCGGTTCCGGGTACGACACTGGGACTCGCTGGCGTGTCGTGATTCAATCGCCTTTAAAAGTCGCCAACTTTTATCGCGATTCCTTTCCGCTAAATGAAAGGCGTTGCACGGGACCGGCTGGCCCGGTGCAGATCGTGTTTTAAGTGCGGAACTAACGACGGGCCGGGGCGGGGACGAGGGAAGGGCGAGGATGAGAAATTAATCCTGCTGCTGCAAGCGACTCGATTTTGCGCGGGCGGAGGGCTCGGAAAGAGTTGGCGGAGATAGACGTTCAGCCCTCGATTTCTTTATCTTTTCTGAAAAATACGTTATATCTTGGGAGAGTGGAGACGCTGCAGGCAAGCTACTTTTTTCCGTAGAGTTGGCGCAAGTGCGCTGTACCGCCTGCTAATGAGCCCCCTCTCCCCTCGACCCGAGTGCAGTGCGGCGAGCGACCCGGAGGAACCGGCCCCCGGCTGCCCCCGGCCTGCGGGCGGTCCGCGGTACGGCGGGAGGGGGGGGGGGGGGCTGCCAGAGCCGCGCGCCGCGTCCGGGGAGGCCGGCCGGACCGACGCATCCAGCACGAGTGTCCAGTCCAGGACGCTGCTCTCATATTCGGACGCGGACTGGCGCGAGTGCGCGTGAGTGCATCAGGGCAACGCTCCCTCCTCTGCCCCCCTCGCCCCCCCGCCCCTCACTTTTTCACGTGCACTTCCACCTTAATTTCCTTCCCCGTCCCCTCTTCTCTTTCTCTCCCTCCCTGTCCCCCAGTTCGTTATTCTTCTTTTTCCCTCTTTTCTCTCCTGTTCCCCCTTTTGTTGGCCAGAGCACAAGTCGACACAGTACAACGGCTGTACGCTCTGCCACGGGAATGTCAAGGCCGGAGAAAGTGTGCAACGCCTTGCCTCGCTCGGTGGTGGTGGGGGGGGGGGGGGGGGGGGGGTAAAGGCGGGGGCACCCTAACGTAGGGAAGGGGGGAGTGGGGCTTCCGGGAGCTGCTATATTGCCCGCCGCTTCTCCTGCCATTGCAGTCCAGGGACGCTTCTTCTTTTTTCCTCTCCCTGCGTCGAACGGGTTTTATTTTATTTTTGTCGGAGTGGTCGTCGGGAAGTGTTGTCTACCTGGCCGTGGGCGTGGCCCGGCGGGGCGCGCGTGTGACTTAACTGGTCGGCAAAGAGGTTGAACTGAAATTGGCACGGCGTAGGGTCAGCAAAAGAAAAAAAAGAAAATTGTAAAATGTTGTGATGCAAAGATTGGAGTCTTGTCCTGCCAAATTCAAGACTTCCTTCCGTCATGGTTCCGACCGAGGACCGTCTCTTGTAAATTATTTGTCCTCAGGGGAAAAAAAAATGTGATTTTAAACAAATGTTTTTTAGCTGTGTGTATTGTGTGCTGAGAGGATTGTGCTGACGATCCAGCCGCGGACGTCGTGGGTCCCTGTGGGGAGGGCGGTCGTCGCACTCCCATCCCCCGCCGCCCCCGCGGGGTTGGAGGCCGTGCGTCACGCCCGGTTCGTTTGAGCTCTGCCCCCGCGCTCCGCCCCCGCCCCCGGAGGACCGGAGGCGGAGGCGGGTCCAGGCCGGTGCCCTTGGCTATCTCCGGGAGCCGGAGCCGTCCGGAGCCGGTCTGCCCATCCATCCGTCTGCCCAGCAGGGTCCTTACTCCGGGTCCCCTGAAATTGTCTGGAATGCGGTTACGCGACGAAAAGGAATCCCATCCAAAAGCGATCGAACGCGTTGCATTTCCTTCCGCCCGCCGCCTCTCCGCATTCCTCCACGGCCGCCCGTGTGCCTGCCGCGTGCCGCTACCGCTGGCTGGTAGCACACAGAATTTTTTGTAATTTTTATTTTTAAGAGTAGGTGTCCAACAAACCCTTAAAATATTTTATTTGTCAGTTTTCTTCTTGTGCCTACTCTTTGCTGAATCAACTAACGAAATGTTTGCTCTTGCAACCAAATTTATTGCTAGTTACGAAATTGACCATTGTTTTCTGCGTGTACCGCTGCTGATACTGCTACTACTGCCGCTCTGCTACCGCTGCTGCTACCTCTGCTACTGCAGCCTGGCGGAGGGGTTTTGCTCGACGGCCGCGCGCGCGGTCTGCTGCTGCTGCCGCCGCCGCCGCCGCTGCCGCTGCTTGATTCGTGAAATGATAATGTAGACCGTCGTGTCGGACAGAATGTCGTGGTCAGGCTGTATAAGTTTTACCGTCCGCCCGCCGGTCGGTCTGTCTGTTTGCCCGTGTAATTTGACATGATTATACTACTATTACAACAGCAGCTGTAGTTATTGGGGTTCGCGATATGTCCGAGATATCAGCGTCGTTGGCGGGGTGGGTCGCTGGGGCCGCGGGCTTTGGCCTGCGGAAGCTCGAGGGAGATGGAGTGGTGAGGGAGTTTGCCGCCAACGGCCGCCAAAACGTGTACGCCTCCCCTCGCAGACACAGTTCATGCCCGCGGCGAGCGCGCACGCGCAGCGCACACACCGCGCCCGCTCGCCCGGGGTTTATATAAACCTTTTGTATAGAAATGGGGAAACGAATGGAATCGGCTTTGAAGAGTTGTTTGTTAATCTCGGACTGCCACACCTTTCACCTCACCTCGTCCCACCTGTGTGTGTGTGTGTGTGTGTGTTGTGCGCGTGTGTGTGTGTGTGTGTGTGTGTGTGTGTGTGTGTGTGTGTGTGTGTGTGTGTGTGTGTGGACGCGGCGATGACGCCGAGAGAGGTTCGCCCCCTTTCTCCCCCAGGGGGGGGGGGGGGGGGGCGGGGGCGGCGGGGGCTGGAGGACGACGCCTTTGTTTGCGTCCAGTAACTAGCTTGTCAGGCCCGGCCCCGCTATCGTGGCGTTGGCCTGCATGGAGCGGACAGGGTGTGCTGGGAGGAGACGCGCTCAGGCCGTGCACATCGCTCACCCCACGAAGCGCGCGTGCGGAGGCAGATCCAATTTTATTCCATAATTTAGCGATTTTTGTGTCGTGTCCCGTGGTCTTCACAATTCTTTATATGAAGGCTCCCTACGCCTCTTACGCTCACTTAATTTTTTTGTGGCTTTTTATGAACAACACCATACCGGACTATTCTATACAAAATGGCCAAAACACGCTTAGTCGGAACTAGGATCGGATTTGATTTAATTTTTTAGCAGATGATACCTCAAAACACTAACATTAAAGCCAAAAATCAAAACTTAATTAGTTTGAGGTGTCAGCTAGCTTTTACTACCGATAAGTCGAAAAGGCGTAGCGAGTGCGGCGAACTAATAATATAAGGTGGGCCAGCACCAGGGGGGACCCGTGGGACCGCTGGCGGGCCGCGAGCCGCGAGATCGTCGCGCACTGCTCGGGTAGCATTGTTGTCCAGAACGCCGCCGGCTCGGCTCCGCCTGCACTCGGCTGGCCTCGCCTTCGCTCGCTTGGCCAAGGGCCTACCGAAACCAAAAATTAACTTTCCGGTAAACAAATTTGCCTCAGGAGATGTTCTTTCCTTGCAAATATCTTCGGCTCTCCCTCATAATACAACAAAAGATAAGTTCTGCTTTCACAGAGACAAAAACTTTATTTTCATAACATCCTAAACCCTTAAGAAACTGGACGACATTTAGAGTTGGTATCATCTGCTTCCTATTTAAATAGGGATTTTAATTTTTTTTCCCTGATCAGTGACCGCGCCCCCCTTCCTTCCTTCTCGCTCCGCCGTCCGCCCACCTCTCTGTCTGTCTGTCTCTCTCTCTCGCTAGAGACGTCTTATTTATGCGTCTGATGCTCTGGTGTGACCGCGTTGGCCGTGTCCGCCGTGCCCACCGCGTGCCGTGCCTCATCATGCAGAGGCGCCTAATTTGAATTATGACTTTGAAGACAGACTTCTAACCTGCTGGGGCCGGGACGGGACGGCAGGCCCTGTGCCGGGCTGTGCGCCGTGCGCTCTGTGCGAGCGTGTGTTCCTTTTCCTCGTCATCGCTTTCCTGTCTCTCTCTCTCTCCCCCACGCAGCCCCCATCTCCTCTCTTCCTTTCACCTCATATCGCCTCCGCGCCCCGGCGACACGCGCTGCCGTGTGATTTGTGCCCGCCCCCGCCGCCCCGTGTATTTCCCTATCGGCCGGGCCCGACTCACCGAAGCGGAGCAGAGAGGTGTGGGAGGGGCGGGGAGTGTGGTGCGGTGGGCTCCGATAATTGTTTTCAACGCGGAGGTCTCTGTCTGTTCTATTCAGAACGGATTTGAAATGGAAATGGATGTGGCGCTACCCGTTTGTCGCACTTTTTATTTTCTCCGACGTCTGACTTGGCACTGCTGTGCATGGCGGGTGGCGGGGGCTCGGCCCGGCTGGGGCCCAGGCGGTGGGCTTCCGCCTGCATTTGGAGGTCGTGACGACGAGACTCTCATCGTGCCATCCGTCCCGCTGTGGCCGCGGGGGCCCACCAGGTCCCGCCGGGGCCCGCAGTTGGTTGCCGGCCTGTTGCTGTGGCCTTATTTCTGCCATCACGTTGCACTTTCCATTTCGGCAGGAACGGTTCTTCCTCTATCTTCCTCTTATCTTTTCTTGTTTGTTTTTTCTAAAAATGTAAAATATAAAAAAAATCATCAAGGTTTTGCGGCGGACCTGAGGTGTGTGTACAGTACAGCCGTGGCGACGCGGAGGATTTGTGTGGCAGTGTCTGTGCGCGTGCAAAACAGCTGCTGCCCGCAGCGCGGCGCTGCTGCTGCTGCCGCTGCATGCCCTGTGATTGACTCTAGGCGTGTCCCGGCAGCGCCGAGCGCGTAGGCACGGAGCTAGCGGGGCTGGTCTAGGCTAGGCCAGGCTATAGGCCGCAGGGGGGCTGTGCGATTTATCCTTGCTCAATGCTTCGCTGGACGCCGTGGGTATGTATGCCTCGCGGCGGCCGAGTCAGCCGTCCGCAGCCACCGTTGTTGCCGCGGGCCTGCAGGCCCTGGCTGCTGCGGACCCCTTCCCGCTGCACGTGCACGGAGCGGTGCGGAGCGGTGCGGAGCGGTGCGGGCGGAGCGGTGCGGAGCGGTGCGGAGCGGTGGGTGCGTCGGCGGGACGGGACGGGACGCACCGGTGACACGGTGCTGCTGCTACTAGTGTGGCCGGGGGCCGCCGGGGGCCGGCGGGGGACGGCGGGGGACGGCGGGGGACGGACCCGCAGTACCCGGTGACCCGGAACACCGCAGAGAGAGCGGGCGGTCGGTACGGTATGGCGCGGTGCGGCCTCACGGCGGCACATCGGCGCCGGCCCCCGCCGGCCCCCGCCGGCCCCCCGCATCCCCGCATGTGCCGCAGCTCGTCAACACGAGCGGAGCGCACGAGAGAGAGAGAGAGAGAGAGAGAGAGAGAGAGAGAGAGAGAGAGAGAGAGAGAGAAAGATCGGTGTGAGCAACTTAATTGATGTTTTTGTTGATTCCCCTGACAAGCAGTAAATATTTTGCTCCGAGAACTAAAATATTTGTAGGGGCAACCGCATTTCTGAGTTCCACCAACGAAGAGATAGTTGCTCCAACGAAAAGGTCTCGTTGTGAGAGCAAAAAGTATAAGAGAGGTACTTCTGACCCCGCAACGAGACCTCTTCGTTGGAGGTACCGACAAATAATTTCTCCCAACGAATTTTTAGTTCTCAAATCCAAGTTTACTGCTTGTCTGGAAATCAGCTGAAAAAATGAGTTGCGAACACTGATATGTTTTCTCCGTGCGGTCGGGGTACGGGACGCATGCCGTGCCCTGCCATCGGTAGTAGCTGAGCTGTGCGAGTTGTTGTTGCGTAATGCCGCCGGTGGCCGCCGAGTGCGGGCTGCTGCTGACCTGCCGCCGCACGCACGCCCCGCCACGCCACGCCCCGCCCTGCGATCCTCTGGCCGCGCGCGGAGCTCGTGATGTTCCCTCACACCGCCATGTGCCGCTGTGCCGCGCACAATGCGAAATCC
>CM076249.1:18479685-18579685 GCA_038380765.1 Odontothrips loti
GTAGACGACTTTTATCCGTCAGGATGTGACGTTCCGCCCCCCCCCCTTTCCTTGCCCGGTTATCCAATTTGTATTTGTGCAAGGCCACGGGCAAAAAGGAAGGAGGAGGAGGGGGGGGGGGGGCAGCAGCCGTGCCGAGGCAAGGCAAGTAGGAGGCGAATGGCGCGCAGTTAGCCGAATCGCGGCAGGAATTGGTGTCGCGTCTCCGTCCGGCCCAGCGGGGCGCAGCACGGCTCGTGCCGTCACGCCTGTCCATGTAGGCGTCCGCGTGACCCGCTTGTGTGCGTGCGTGTCGCATGCGTGTCGCGTGCGTGTCGCGTGCGGCGGGGCCTCTGCCAGGTGCGGCGCCTCCCTTCCACTGAGCAGCGGCAGGCCGCCGCCCGGGGCCCCTGCTGCGTAGGCAGACCCGTTGAACGCGCCTGTTTGCGTATTGCCTACCCACACGGCGGTAGCGGGGCGCCTGCCAGGTAGGCAGTAGGCAGTCCCGCCAAACACGCGTGTTTGGGCGTTGCCTACCTGCACGGCGCTATCCATCGCAGATAGCGCAAGGCTGCTCATTTTCATGTGTAGTTTTTTTCCGGTGTCTACCTGCCTTGAACCCGTTTCGCGTTCGATTTTCGTGCTGTTTTTTTTTTTTTTTAATTTTATTTCGAGGAAGTTCGTGTGAACCTTGTTTCGCCAGCGGCGAGGTGTCTCTCTGGCTGTGACAGTTGCGGGATGATGTGGCTGACAGTTGTCCTCTTTGTTCGCAGGGTGCAGGCGCCCCAGGAGGGCCGGGGGCCGTAGCGGTGCCGGCGGGGGCGGGGCCGGGGGCGGTGCCGGGCCCGTCCCTCGGGGCCTCGCGCGGCGGCCCGCGCGCACTCGTGCTGCGCCGCCAGGAGAACCAAGACTTTGGCTTCACGCTCAGGCACTTCATTGTGTACCCGCCGGAGTCCTACACGGTAAGTGTTTGAAGTTGGCCGGACGGCTGTACCGAAGTGACGTGGTTGTTGACGGCCTGCTGCCTGCCCGCAGATCCTGGGCGCGGACCGCCGCCTGCACAATGTGGCGCTGGACGAGCCCATGGACACCATCTTCGTGCGGCTGGTGAGGGACCACAGCCCCGCGCACCTAGCCGGACTCTGTCAAGGTGAGTTGTCAGGGGACGCCGCGCTCTGCCTGGCTCTGCCCGGCGCTGCCGCGCTCCCCTTAGAGCAGGAGAAAATAGTGGCGAGCGGCCCTAGCGGCCCGTGCGGCCTGTGCACTCAGTCAGTCCCCAGTCATTGTCGTGTCTGAAGACATTCCTCGCAGGCGGTGAATTGAATGGAAGCGCGCGCTCGCTGGGGCCAGCCAGCCAATGGCCGTCCGAGGTTCCTCTCCCGTACTCAAATAGGGCAGTGGGTTCTGCCCCCCCCCCTGCCCCCCTTTAACTCCCCATCGCTGCTGTCCCCTCTGGGCGAATGTCCTCTTCCGCTGACTCGGCCTAACCCACCCCATCAATCTGCACGGGACAGTAACCCCTTTGTTTTGCATACCGGCCGCGCCGCTCCCGCTCCGGCCTGCCACGCCACGCCCCGTCCAGTCCCCTTCAACCTTTTTTTTTTTTTTTTGTGATGCTTTTCTCGGCTTTGCAGTGACAGAAGGAGAGAGATGGGGAGGGGGGGGGAACTCTCCTCCTATAGCAAATGGGCAGTGTACTGAAATATTACATTCATGTCGCAAATTAAATCAGCTTTGTTCCTGTGCGCCAAAAAAAATGGTCAGTGCACCCTCCTTCTCTTTACCTCTTTACCTTGCAGTTGTTTCCCATATTAAAATATTGCGTGCTTTTTTGTTTTGTTTTGTTTTGTCTTTTCGCGCCTTACTGTGACGTCATCGCGCACTGTTTGTCGCCGTATGACAGTTGTCCGCGCTCGTCGCTGTGACTGCGAGACCACGTGCTAACAGCATGCCGGGGCCGGGCCGTGTGTCTGTGTGTGTGTGTGTGTGTGTGTGTGTGTGTGTGTGTGTGTGTGTGTGTGTGTGTGTGTGTGTGTTTAGTGCTTCCCGCCGGCCGACCCATTGACTCCGTTCTATCATCGTTGTCATTGATTCTGTTTCCAGGCGACCGGATAGTGAGCGTGAACGGGGAGACGATCGGCGGCAAGTCGTACGCACAGGTGGTGCAGCTGATCCAGAACTCGGGCTCGTTCCTTCACCTGCTGGTCGTGCCTAAGGAGGAGGACCTGCTGCAACAGGTGAGGTGCTGGTTACTATGGTACTCTGGTACGGGGCCGGTGGGGGCCTCGCCTCGCATCGCGGCGGCGAGCCAAGGCCACATTTTCAGGAAAAGCCGTTTCGCCGGGATGCGAGCCAAACAAATAGGCTCGGAGGGGAGGAAGCGGGGTGGGGGTTGTAGGAGTTTTCCTACGTTGACTGAGTGCCCTCTGTGGCGATTATCTATCTCTTTAAGAAAGTTAGTGGTCCGAGACCTGTGTTGTACCGCGGCGCGGTCCTAAAACAGGGGCGCTATCAGCCCGCCGATTAGCAGCAGGAGAGATAGATGCGATGCCCGTCTTTAAGTGTGCGGCGTTGTTTTGATAAAAAAAAAAAAACGGCGCTAATCTGGTGTGCATGTGTGGGGCGTTTGCTAATCGTCTTCCTTTGCGTTGTCCAGTATTTCGGCGAGACGGCGCACAATCCGGAGACGAACCAGCGGCCGCAGAGAATGCGGTCCCCGGACGCCCGCGGCCAGGGCCAGGACGGGAGCCCGCTGAGCTCGCGGCCCGTGTCGGGTGTGTCGGGGGCCTCGGACTACCCGAGCGGCTGGCCCCCGCCCGCCAACGACGCCCTCTACGACACGGTGGGGGGGCCGCGGCGCTCGAGCGACGGCTGCACGCAGCGCAGGGAGCTGACGGCGTCGGCGCGGACGCAGTTCTTGATGGGGGCGCCGGTGGGCGCGGCCCTCGTGACGTCGGCGGCGGCGGCGGCCCCCGTCAGCGGCGGCGGCGGCCCTCGCGGCGCACTGCCGCCGGGTCCGGCGTGGGAGTCGCTGCCGCCGCACTGCCGCCTCAGCCTGGACGCCGGCATGGGCGTCATGGACGGCCTGCCGCCCAGCCTGCCGCCCAGCCTGCCCAGCGGCGACAGCAGCCGCCGAGAGTCCTCGTCGTCGCTGCCCGCCGCCGGCACGGGCACCGCCACCACCAGCTCCAAGGACAGCCTGCTGTCGATGGACTCGACGTCGACGCTGCAGGACGGCTGCAGCGGCTGCAGCAGCGACGACTCGGTCATCTTGTCGCGGATCCGGCGCAGCACGGAGCAGAAGGAGGAGTTCCTGCGCCGGCCCGCGCAGCCCATCTACCCCTTCGTGGAGCCGCAGCAGCTGCAGCTGCAGCAGCAACAGCAACAGCAGCCGAAGGGCGTGATTGCCCGCGAGTTCTACGCCCGGCCGCAAAAGCTACAGAGGCCCATGTGGCCGCCCGGGGAGAAGGACGCCGTGTCCTCGGCGGCGATCCTGGCAGAGGACTCTGAGTCCGGGCCCGGCAGGGGGAGGGCCTTGAACTCCTTGAACTCGGCCGTGGCGGACGGCTCGGCGCCTAACTTCATACCTGGAGGGCCAGTGGGCTCGGCGTCGGGCACCAGTGCGTCGGCCAGGGCCAACAAGAGTTACTTCAGCACACTGAGCAGGATACAAGAGAACCAGCCCTCTGTTTCTTCGACTGGAAGGTTAGTATTTGACAAATTGTTAGCTTTAGCGGTGGTATGTTAATTTTGTCTCGGCATTCTTTTGCAGTCACTGTGTGCAATTATTTTCATTTCCCTTTCCCTTTCTTTCAGTGAGGACACTGTGATGAATGGGGACTCGATGTCCCTTCCGTCATCTTGTTCCTCACGCGGTGCAGAGGAAAACCAACCCCACTTACCGGTGATCCACCTGGTGTCGCGGAGGGCGCGCCAGTTCGAGACTGGGGAGGAGGAAGACGGCATGGGCACGGACCGCACGAGCTTCTACCGCAGCGAGCTGTCCCGGCTGTCTGCAAAGAAAGGGGTCCCAGAAGTGGCCGTCCGGAAAAGAGAATTCGAATCTCGAAGTCTGCAAGAAAGCACAAATTCCAGGAAACTAGAAAAGGGTAATCTTTCCATTCTATTTTGTTTTTAGTCTGTTTGATGTACTGTAGGTGTAGGTCTGCCTGTAGCTCACAGATGTGTTTTTATTGACTCTAGCTGGAAGTCCTCCTGTAGCGTCTAGTTTGCCTCCTACCGCTGTTTCTGGGAATCGTTCTATTCCTGTTGGCAGCAGTAAATTGCACTGTGATCCACCACCTGACTACAAACCAGCACCAGGTTTGTTTCTTCTTCCTTTTTTTTTTAGGCTGAATGTTGTATGGTATGCATTGAAAGTCTGACTGACTTTTGTGCTATTTTTTGTCTGTTGCAGAAGATTTGTCATATGGACCTGAACCTGTTTCCCAAGCTAGTTCTTTGAAAATCAGGATTCGATCTCGCTCTGCAGATCCTTCTCATTACGACCACAGAAGTAAAATGGTTCCCACTGCCGTCAGTTCAGGTACGTGCTGCAATATGAAATCTGGATTCTTCCATAGAGGTGTGTTTATTCTTCAAATTTAAATATGGTAAGCTAGTTTCCTGACCTAGCTCTTACCTACTTTTTAAATTCATATTTTTTAGATTTGTTTGTACATACATTGGATTTATTGGTCGCTTTTGTTTTCTTTTTTTATGCATTTGTTTTATTGTTGACAAATTTGTTTACCTAGTAAATTTGGTTTTTGTAGTTCTGCTGTAGAGGTGGAAAGGCTCAAATATATCATTTTTATTAAAAAGTCAGCATGCTTTCAGATCAAGGAAGTTGGCAATTAATATTTTAGATTGCGTTGGCTTTTTCATTTGGCTCATATAATTTCCCTAAAGGGTAGGACAAGATATTTGTGTGGGGCTCACCTAACCAGTGAGGTGGAAAAAAAATGTTGATCATATTACACACCTAGTGAAGCTTTTTTTGTCTCACATTGTACGCCCTTCATTTTTGTGTTATTAACTTTTTTGTGGCTTTTTACCTGAAGACCGCAAACGTCAGGCAGTGATATCAACTGTCCTCGAGGAAGAGAGAGAAGGCAGCGATGCTTCCCCATCTCCAGCCCCCAAAATACTTGCCCCTGATCCATCTTGCTCTCGTCCAACGTCCCCACCAATTCGTCCTAATCAGTTACCTATAGCAAATCCCATCCGACCTGCTTCATATCCTCAGCGAAATAGCATTGGAGATCCTGAGGGTCTTGTTCAGGGCCTCAAAGGTTAGCATAATTGTTTGTGTAGGCTGTGGACTTTTCTGTGGATTGCATGGGTGTGGTGGTGTTTTTATGTAGTTTGTTGGGTGGAACTAAAAATAGTATGATGTGCTCCTCTTTCAACAATTAAAATCGAACTGCCACTTGGACTTGTTTCCTACTTTTGAAAGGAAATGTATGGAATAAAATATTGTGTAAGTAAATTTCTCTTACTAACAGGATTTATCCAGCAACTAGACATATATATTTTGCAATACATGTACCTATGTGTATCTTAGCTAGAAATCAGTCTAGCCATCATCGATCATCTACAAAGCATGCTCTGCATGGGAAAACAATACCTCAGCATTCATTCATAAAAATTGAATTTTAAATTTTCAGTCTTGTAACCCACACCTCTTTAGTTTCAATACTACTGGTACAACTATTAATTTCATATCTATTAGGTTTGACTGTGTCGCACTTTCTCTTTCTTTGCTGTCAGATTGGTTGGCTATGTTTTGGTTCTTCCCTATTAACTGAGAATAGCTATTTTTCACAAAAGGGATTGGCCCAATGAAAACGTCTTTTAACACAGACAGATTGGACAAGGATATACTAAACTGCAAGTAAACTATATAAATAGAAATAAAAATTACAATTTTATATAAGGATTATTTTAATCTTTCCAGGGTCCCCTAGGCCAATAGACACATCCACCGTAGTAAGAAGACAAAAAGACCCTTCAACAGGTATGGAGAATATCTTCCTTTTGTTGATAACTAACCTTGCTCTTGTTTGTTATTGATAGCTTTTTTTCTTGCTTTCCAGTTGATGAAGACCGCTCCACTAGACGAGTCTCGTACCTCAAAGCCACGTGGAACGATCGGATGCATGTTGACAGCGATTTAGAGCTCAGTGATACGGAACCCACTCCAAGTGTTGCACAAAGAAGGTGAGTTTGCATGCCCATGTGTGTGCGTGAATACAAATTGGCTGGCAGCCTTTTGTTTTCCTAGTCTATTTTGTTTCTATTATACCACCAAGACGTCCCTGCTGTGTGCCAGTCATATTGGTTTTACTGTTCGCTCTGTGAGGCATGGGGCTTACTTGGAGAAAATTTTCTTTCAAAAAGGGCCATATAATTTTATCAAGTTCTGAATCCATTGAGGAGAAGAACTACTAGTAGTTTTGCGCTATTCAATGAAAAGTGAATCATTTTAAATTTTCTGTCAATTGTCCCCTAGTTGGTTTGGTATTACATTCATGAGACACCATGTTCTTCTAGAATACCAATTTCTTGAGATTCTAAAATTATCTGCAAAATTGCAGACTTAATCGGAAATGGCGTCCACCCTTGTTTCCTGATGACATTCAACGCCTGAAGCGACTCTTTGAAGATGCAGCTGCAGCTGCCACAGGGCATTCCCTCTCCATCAGTCACCATCAGGGGTGAGACACATTTGTGCTCGCTACCTGCATGAACAATACGACTAAAATAATTAAGCAGCATTTTGCTTAGGCAATTTACTGTTAGTATCTTAATCCGTGCCTTGTCACTTCACAGCTGTTTTAAGTTCCCTCAGCAGAAAACTTAGAAAAGTGGAAGTAATGGCATGTTTCGTGTTGCTGTTTAACATTTAAAATCAACATAAGTCTGCATCCTGTCTTTGTTGAAAGCAATTAACAGCTTTTGACTAACATTGCTGTGTTTGCATGTAATGTATTAATTTTTCGGTTTCTTTCGTGTACACCGTTTACTTACAACAATCTTCTTACTTTTAAAAAATTGAGAGAAACTTAGAAGGGCTTAATTTTTTGAGTTAAGACGCCTGTGTGTCAAGTGCAGACATTCATGTCAGATAAATCAATGGGTGCTATAACTTCCTAGATTGTAACAAATGTAGCAACAACGTACGTAGTGTACATACTCACCTGTATGTGCTGCATGTGCATTTAACAACTTCTTTTTTTTTTCTTTCTTTTTTTCTCACCATCTGTATATTTGGCCTGTGTCACACGCCTTTGGCGCGAGACACGTGCGAAGGTGCCGTGATGCCTATCCATAGCCGTCCGTAGCCTTAGCGACTCCGAGTGCGACCGGCAGGGGTCGAGCGGGAGCGGTGTTAGATGTGATGCAAGAGGGGGAGGGGGAGGGAGAGGAGGGGAGGTTAGAATGTGGGGGCGGGTAGCGGGTAGGCAGCCTAGCCTAGCCCGGCCCAGCCCGTGTCTCCTAGACGCACGCACGCGCGCGCGCGGGACGTGCAAGGTATTCGCGCACCAAGAACGTGGCTACGGGGCGGCGTTCGGAAACGGTTTACGTCTGTCCTTGTCGATCTTTGATTCTCCGGGTAGCGCGTGAGAGAGTAAGAGGGATGGGGGAGTGAGAGTGCATCGCATCGCGGTGTTGCACTCGCACGCGCCGGTGCACACAGTTTCTCAAGTTTCACCATCATCACCGCCGCCGCCGTATATTTGACTTGGCGCCCATCATTATCGACAGCTCGTTTTATGGGCAGAAATTTTGTCCCGCGTCGTCCGGTTTGGTCGTGTGTTTGAAAATCGTGCGAGGGAAGGGGGGGGGGGAGATCCGTCTCCGATGCACACCTTTTGTCTAGCCCAGCCTGGTCTAGCCTAGGCTCATAGCGGAGGCACGGCACGCTTGCGATGTGAAGCTCGCATGCTAATCGAGCCGCGTGCTAAAGTGTTGTGCGGCCGGTGGGCGGGGGCAGGGTGGGGCGGGGCGGGGCGGGGCGGGGCAGGCGCGCTACCTCATTTGTAATTGGTTTTGGGCCGTCGGCGGGGTCGGACTCGTCGGCCAAGTAATAGTAGTATGGTGTTGCGATCGCTGGGCCTGTGGGGAGGGGAGGGTTCCCTGCTGCCTGCCTCCCGCCCGCGCCCTGGCCGCTGCCGCTGGTGGACGCCCGAGGCTAACACGCCGTCGTTGTTGTCACCTCTGCAGCTCGGCGTCGCGGACAGCGTCCGGGACGTCACCCAAGGCCTCTACGAGGACGTCGTCGGCCAACAAGGAGAACGCGCTGCTGCACCGGGACAGGGAGGGCTGGCTGCACTGCAAGTTCGCCCTGATTGACGGCAAGGTGAGTGATGGGGATGTGAGGACGTTTGTCGTGCAGGCTGGTGCTGGTTTGTTAACGGTGTTGTTGATTTTTGCCCGTGCCGCGCCGTTCCGTTCTGTTCCAGCGCGCCCCCGATCGGTCCTGGAAGCAGGTGTGGGCCGTGGTCCGAGGGCCGGTGCTGTGCCTCTACAAGGAGCGCGGGCAGGCGCCGCCGCCCGGAGAGGTGAGTCCGGCAGTCACCAACCGCTGTTGTCAGAGAGAGAGAGAGAGAGAGAGAGAGAGAGAGAGAGAGAGAGAGAGAGAGAGAGAGAGAGAGAGAGAGAGAGAGAGAGAGAGAGAGAGAGAGAGAGTTAGAGAGAGAGAGAGAGAGAGAGAGAGAGAGAGAGAGAGAGAGAGAGAGAGAGAGAGAGAGAGAGAGAGAGAGAGAGAGAGAGAGAGAGAGAGAGAGAGAGAGAGAGAGAGAGAGAGAGAGAGAGAGAGAGAGAGAGAGAGAGAGAGAGAGAGAGAGTTAGAGAGAGAGAGAGAGAGAGAGAGAGAGAGAGAGAGAGAGAGAGAGAGAGAGAGAGAGAGAGAGTTAGAGAGAGAGAGAGAGAGAGAGAGAGAGAGAGAGAGAGAGAGAGAGAGAGAGAGAGAGAGAGAGAGAGAGAGAGAGAGAGAGAGAGAGAGAGAGAGAGAGAGAGAGAGAGAGAGAGAGAGAGAGAGAGAGAGAGAGAGAGAGAGAGAGAGAGAGAGTTAGAGAGAGAGAGAGAGAGTTAGAGAGAGAGAGAGAGAGAGAGAGAGAGAGAGAGAGAGAGAGAGAGAGAGAGAGAGAGAGAGAGAGAGAGAGCAACTCGGCAGTGCTGCTGCTGCAGTGAGAAGAAGAGTGACGGGAGATGGCGGCTCACGCAGAGCTCACGCAGCCGCTGGTCCGGTTCGGCCCGAGACGTGTTAGCTAATACGCTCCCTGCCGGAGGTGTAGGTGTGGGGGCACGGCGCGGACAGCGCCGGATGCGCTGCACTTTGCTCACCGCACCTCCTTATTCTCCTTCTCGATGAAGTGGGGTGGGGTGGGGGCGGACGACGGCGACGCCCCGCTTGCCTGGTCTCCAGCGGAGCGACCCCGCTACCCGGCAGCCGCGGCCCGGCGTTTCCGGCGATGTGCAGCCACTTCCCATTGCTCGCCTCGCCGCGGTCGGTGTCGTCGATACCCCTTCCTTCGGGACCGTTTAATTGCAGCAACCGCGAACATAATTCTTGGACAGTCCAAGAGAGGCGCCTGTTGGGTAGGCAAACTCGACTAGTGCACGCGCACGTGTCGTGCGGGCTGGCCTACCCGGACCGCCGCAGGCGCCACCAACAGCCCCCTGCCCCTGCCACGCGCCGACACGCGACCGCGCGTGTCAGTGCCACATCTCGCAGCGGCGCCCTGCCCGAGCCGGCTTGTTCCGTTCGTTCAGGCTGCTTTGATCAGACCCACGCTGCGTTTTGCCCGCACACCCGCACACACACACACACACAACCTCCACGCCGTGCTGCGCAGTGTTTCCGAAAGGCAAGGCGGTGTGGACTTTCCCTTTTAAATGGGAGCAGCGGCGGCTTGTGCAGCTTGTGCAGCCCGCGGTGCGGCGTGGTGCGGTGTGGGTGCGCGGTGGCAGAATGAAGCCATTACGCTGCGCGGCCGCTGCACGCCACGCCGCCGCTGCAGGCGCTGGCGCCACGCGACGCCTGCCCCCCCGCCGTAGGACTCGTGGGAGAGGCACTCATCGGAGATGTCGAAGTCTTGTGGGTTCAAATACCGCCGCCTCCGGCCGATGTCCTTTTTATTTTACTTTGACCCTCTCGAGTGATTCCTTGGTGTGGTCTGGCCCGGTGGTCGTGGCTCGTGCCGCTGACAGGCCCTGCCGGCCCTGCTGTCCTCGCCGCTCCCCACAGTCCCTGGCGCTGGTACGGTTCGGGGGACCGGCCGGGCCGGGCCGGGCCTGAAGCCGTTGGAAAGTCTCCGTGACGAGTGTCATCGCGGTGGCCCCAGCCGGCCCCAGAGGCCCCAGCCCGGTCTACGGTCTAGATGCCGGAGCAGAGCGTAGGCGGACGGCGTACTGTCACGTCCCGCAAGCGGGCGGAAGACCATTGCCGACCCGACTCTGTCTCAGCGCGTGTCTGGCGAACCTGAATGTGAACGCGAATCGCCAGTCATCCCGTTCGGCAGTGGGTAAAACGGAACAAAACTCCCCCCCCCCCCTCCTCTATATCTCTAAGAGGTATAACGGTTTAGCGACGTTTTGAGTTTGGCGGACAAGGAGCGGAGCAGAGCAGCCAGTCTTTGTCAGTCGTTGTCCCGGTCTCCCAATGCAGATGATGATGGTGGAGGACAAGCTGGGGCATCCCGTGGCCTACATACTACCGCCTTGCGCGCGCGCGCGCGCGTGTGTGTGTTAGTGTGTGTGTGCGCGCGCCGAGCTGAGCACTGGTCCACCCTCCCTATTGTCAGTCGACCGACTGTCACGTCCCCCTCCCCTCCCACCTCCTCCCCTCACCCGGAGACGGATAGCTGGGTCCTGTGGTCCCCGTGCTGTTGCGTGCAGGCGCTGTTGGGGGAGGAAGGGGGGGGGGGGAGGGGGCGCGGAAACAGTGTCCCCCCGCGGCACTCGGAGCGCCCCGCCCTGCCCGGCACGCGCCTCTCCCCCTCCCCCCTCTCCTCTCTTCCCCGCTCCAGTCGGGCTGCCGCCTCGCTCTCCGCGGCTCCGCGTTGCGTTGGGCGTCAGTTCCTCACCGGAGCTGGTCTTGTCTCGTCGTGTGTGTCGCATCCGCGCAGCGAGTGTGTTTGTGTGTGCGAGTGTGTGTGCTGTCGCCATGCCTGGGGCCCCTGGCGCCCGTGGTACCGCGGGCACGAGCACGACGGGGTCGTAGTGACGAGACGCACCGCCCATCACGGCCATGTGGCTCTTCATCTGGCACGTGAACCCGGCGCCGGCAATGTCCGAGGCGTCGCGGCGCCGGGTCGGCTCGAGCGCCGCCCTCCACGGCCCCCTGGACCTCGTCGGCGAGCCCTCGACGGCGGCCTACCGCCCCAACCTGCGCCGCCTCCGCCGCTGGGGCTCGACGGGATCCTGGGTCAGTACCTTGGTGCGACGGCCGTATAATGTACACACCACAACCAGGAGTGTTCCAGCGGGGAGGCGCCTGGTGGGTAGGCAGCACTGCCTCCCTGCACGCACGCATGACGTGCGGGCTGGCCTACCTGGGCCTACCCTGGCGGCTCCCGGCCGTTCTCTATGTTGCTCCTGCGACGCCTAAAGGCTCGAATGGTTCCCGCGCCGAGCGCAGGGCGCGGCCCGGATGCGGTACATGGCAGCGCAAGTGCGTCGCTGTTTTTGCCCGTTCGCGCCGGCTTCTCTATACTCATTGGGCTCCTCTCTCTCACACTCATTGTTTATTTCCTGGGTCAGGTCATGGTGGAGAGTTCGCCCCGCCTCGTATCGCCTTGTCTTGGTGGTCGTGTATGTGGGTTGGGGCTTCACTAGACTTCTCTGTCTCTCTCGCTCAGTCAATGGGTGGGTTCACTGGTCGGGTCGGAGGGGTATATTTATGTGTGCACTATTTTCAGAGACCGCAGTAACGGCTCTCTCTCTCTCTCTCTCTCTCTGCCCGACGTATTGTTTTTTCTCTTTCTGAATTTGCCTGGCGGGTCTGTGGGCCTGTTTTCCATCAGTCGTCCAAATGTCGATATTTTTCACCGAGTGCAGACATGACCCCCCCCCCCCCCCCCCCCCCCCCCCCCCCTCCCCGCTAGATGCCGCCGATATGGGCCACACAGTGTGACGACGGCGATGGCGATGACATACCGATGCCCATGCCGTGCGGAGAGGCGGCGGTAGCGGCTGTCGGCGGTTGCCTAACCCTTGTGACGCTCCTCCCCGCTCCTCCCCTCCCCGGGCCGCACTCGCTGCTGGCGGTGGTGGTGGTGGTGGTGGTGGTGGTGGTGGTGGTGGTGGTGTTCTGCTCTGCGGCTCACCCCGCCGGGCCGGTGCCGCTGTACTGCCGGTGTGCTGTGCTCAGCTGTGCTGCACTGCGGTGTGCTGCGGTGTGGCCAGAGAGCTTTGGTCACTTTCACATCCCGCGCCGAGCGAGTGAGCACCACCATCAGCGGGGCCGGGGCGGTGTCGGTGTGGGTATGAAGGCACTAAGCCGTGCCGTGCCGTGCCGTGCCGTGCCGTGCCGTGCCGTGCCGTGCTGCTGCTCGCCGCGTTGGCCGAATGCCGAATCCCAACGCATCGGCAAACCACTGTATAGCAAAACCACGATACAACAAAGTGCCCCGCCCCGCCCGTCTGCGGCCAGAGGCGTGTCGTCGAGTCGCAGGGCTTTTATGGCGCCGGCCGGCGTCATCGTGTTTTCTAAAGAAAAGCCGGGAAAGAGATGGGGAGGTGGTGGTGGTCGCATAATGGACACGCGAAAGGTGAAGGTGACAAGCTCGGGTGGCCTGGCCGTCGTGTGATAGGGCACGTGAACGTAAAAAAGAAATCACGACTCAAAAAGAAAATCACCGCTAAAACAAATCACCATTCCAATGAAATATTAATTGAGAAAGTTTTGGATGAAATGCTGACATTTGGGGTGTGTTTTTTTTTGTTGGTCTTTTTTTTTTTTGTTTTTTCCTGCACTTACTTTACAGGTCCGCAGGCTTAGTATTAGAGTTTTCTTTCTTGGCCCCCCTGGGCGATGGTGACGCGGCCGCTCTCCCCCCATCGCTGTGAATCTCGTCCTGTCCCGCGCCCTGTTATGCCGCTCGCCGCGCCGCGGCATGGGAATATGTCCCAGAGGGGGGGGGGGGGGGCTCTTGTTTCCGTCATCGCCATACAGGCAGATAGTCTGCTGCAGAGTCGGAGTCGGGCTCATCTCGCCGCCTTGTTAATTAATTACGGAACTGCCGCGCTGCGCTGCCGCCGCCCTTGGCAGGCCTGGAGCCTGGAGCTGGAGCTGGAGGCGGGGCGGGCGCGGGAGATGATCCCGGCCCCGACGGCCCCGACGGCCCCGGCCTCAGCTCGGCTGCCCTTACCTCGCGCCACGCCACGCTCTGGAGCATGTTGCGGCGCGGATAGGTAGGTAGTTAGAGCCGACATGACACGGCTCTGCCCGTGATAGTAACGTGGTGCAGCGGCTGCTGCGGGCTGCCGCCAGCCAGGTGTCGTCGCGCAGAGTAGTATGATGACTCGGGCGGCGTGCAGAGTCATGCCGAGCCGAGCCGTGACCTTACAAGGGAGTGCCTACAAGTGTAAATTAGCAATCTGGCTTAAACTTCAGGATTGCATAGTACTATCATAGGATTGAATGGATTTACAAAAAATTTCGGCTGAATTTGTTTTTAACACAGTTTTATAGGGCATCAAAAACTGCAAAAAAATAAAAAAAAAAATTTTTTTTTTTTTTACGAAAAAGTTTCCTCAGTTCATAAAACGTCGAGAAATTGCAATTTTTCTTATTTCTGACAGAAAAAAATATTTTCGTCTCAGATCACGGAACTTGTACATTTTTCAAAAAAAAAAAAATTTCATTCATCACTTCATATAACGTCGAGAAATCACAAAATTCGTCATATCTGAGACAAAAAACAATCACGGAACTTAAAGTTTTCAAAATTTTGAAGAAACTTGACTTCCCGAAAAATCATTTTCCGCAATCGCATTAAAAACGCGAAAATATCGAGATACTGGCGGCGAGGTTTAACGGACGGACGGGCCAGCTTGTTAAACTACAGACATAGTAATCATTTATTCCGGACGATTTAGTTCCCAAATTGCCTGCAACTCCGTACGGATTTCACGACGTGCTCCGTACAGTGGCGGATCTGGGAGCGGCTTGTAGGGGGGTAGGGGCAATGGACCGCTTTTTGCCTACTTACAGCGGCAATGTCCCGCCTTTTGCCTACATACAGGCGGAAAAGTAATGCCGGTTGGCGGGGGAACAAATGGGCAGTTGCCCCCCCCCTCCCCCTCGGCGCCCAAAGGGCGCCGGAAATGCAGCCAACCGGCATTACTTTTCAGCCTGTAAGTAGGCAAAAGGAGGGTCATTACCCATGTAAGTAGGCAAAAAGCGGGGCATTGACCCCCCCCCCCCCCCCCAACAAGCCGCTCCCAGATCCGCCACTGTACGGAGCACGTCGTGAAATCCGTACGGAGTTGCAGGCAATTTGGGAACTAAATCGTCCGGAATTAAATGATTACTATGGCTGTAGTTTAACAAGCTGGCCCGTCCGTCCGTTAAACCTCGACGCCAGTATCTCGATATTTTCGCGTTTTTAATGCGATTGCGGAAAATGATTTTTCGGGAAGTCAAGTTTCTTCAAAATTTTGAAAACTTTAAGTTCCGTGATTGTTTTTTGTCTCAGATATGACGAATTTTGTGATTTCTCGACGTTTTATGAAGTGATGAATGAAATTTTTTTTTTTTTGAAAAATGTACAAGTTCCGTGATCTGAGACGAAAATATTTTTTTCTGTCAGAAATAAGAAAAATTGCAATTTCTCGACGTTTTATGAACTGAGGAAACTTTTTCGTAAAAAAAAAAAAAATTTTTTTTAGTATTTTTTGCAGTTTTTGATGCCCTATAAAACTGTGTTAAAAACAAATTCAGCCGAAATTTTTGTAAATCCATTCATTCCTATGATAGTACTATGCAATCCTAAAGTTTAAGCCAGATTGCTAATTTACACTTGTAGGTACTCCCTTGTTAGGTGATTCAGGTCGGCCAGACCCCGTGCCGTGCCGTTGTCCTTAAGGGAGGTCGTGCCGCTCTAGGTGCCCTACCGATGTCACCGCAGGCTTCTTCTCCGGGCCCCCGGAGCAGCCGGTCCGGTATTCGAACCCGCCGCGCTCGGACGTGTTTGTCACGTCACGGCGTGAAGACGACCGCACGATGGTCGGGAGCAAGGAGGCTGTCACTCGCTGCCCCTTCTCGTTGTACACCGCTTTAAATCGTGGCTGATTTTTTTAAAAGAAAAATTTTCTTTCGCATGTTTTTCTAGTGTTTTAAACACTTTGTGTTGTGTATTTAACTTTTTTGATTTTTTTTCCTGAATTTATTTTTTTGCCACTGTACACTGAATTTTTCAAGCCCCCTCGGTCGGTAGCGCTGCTTTCGGGTTTTGTATTCTCTGCTGATAAGGCCGGCCCTGGTGAAGGGCGGGGCATTGGGCATTGCCTAGGGCAGGGGAGGGGCGGGGGTGATGCAGCATTCAAATGTGACGCGGAGGGGGCGGGGGAGTGGCGGGGTGTGGCGTCAGAGTAACGGCACCCGGCATACGGAAGGCCAGGCCTAGAGCCAGGCCTAGAGTACTCAACTGTGGTGTGCTGGAGTGTCTTGTCTCGTCGTGGACTGTAGGCAGCTGATGACCGGTGCGTTGACCTCCCCATCTCTGCTCCATGGCTGTACTGGTTGGGTCGTTTGCTTGTTGCTGGCGGCGATGTGGCGACCGTCCGGTGCCTGAGCCAGAGCTCCGGCCGGGTGCGGTCCGGTCCCGGGACACCGCGGGCCCAGATCTGGTCCAGCGTAGTATCCGGCTGAGGTCGCTGATGACATCGGCGGCTGCTGGTTGAGGGCGTGGCGACGGGGGCCGTGCGCCGACCTCGCGCCGGGGGCGGTGCGGGGGCGGCGGGGGCGGCTCCCACGCCACAAAGGAGGCTGCCGTTGGCGGCACGGAGACGCCACGCCACGCTCTGGTACGCCCTGGAGATTCTCCAGCTCCGGGACACGCGGCACGGCTGTGTTGTGGTGTTGAGCACGGCGCCACCAGGCCGAGTCATTTCCGCCTCCGCTCCGTTTCCCTGGCCACGCCATGCCACGCCTGCCACGCCACGCCCCGCGGGCCCCGTGCTCTTGTTGCGGTGGCGGGGCCCAGCCCAGCGAGCCCAGCGCCTCGGGCCGATGAAGCCGCGGCGAAAACTCGCACTTCTGGCGTAGAGGGTAGGGCAGGGATGTGGATGTGGCCCGGCTGCGGCCGTTCCTGTTCCTGGGGCCCTCGGTGCTGCTGGAGCTCGTCCTCGAAGCGGCAGGGGGAGCGCCTGCGGCCGGCCAGGGTAGGCCAGCCCGCCAGGCACGCGTGCGTTGAAGTCTCGGTGTTGCCCACCCGCCGGGCGCCAGGAGCAGACTCAGCAGTGCAGCCGTCTCCGTCGCCCCGCCTCATCTGTGTCATCTTCCCTCTTCCTTTGCCCCGGCGAGGACGTCGCCATTCTACTCCGGCTCCCGCAGTCTGCTCACCATCGTTCTCTGCTGCCACCACCACGATGATGATGATGGGAGTGACAGCC
The DNA here is from genome assembly GCA_038380765.1 of Odontothrips loti. Taxonomy (NCBI): domain Eukaryota; kingdom Metazoa; phylum Arthropoda; class Insecta; order Thysanoptera; family Thripidae; genus Odontothrips; species Odontothrips loti. The sequence goes on from CM076249.1 coordinate 18,496,291, forward strand.
TTGAATTTGCAAGTCGTCCGCGCGGAGTCCTTGATTTGGCAGGGCGGACGCCGTACGCCCACACGCCTTGGACTCGGCACACCGTGCAAATTGCAAGAAGTAGTTCTCCCCTCCCTCCCTCCTCTTCCCTTCTCTCCCCTCCTCTCCTCCCCTCCTCTCCCCTCCTCTCCCCTCCTCTCCCCTCCTCTCCCCTCCCCTCCCCTCCCCTCCCCTCCCCTCCCCTCCCCTCCCCTCCGAGCCCTCAGTGCGGGGAGCGTTGGCCGGGCCGGAGGGCGTAATGCCCCGGGCCACCCCGGGCCGGCTCGTTATCGGAGGACTATTTGGGCTCCGAGTTCACACACTCTCATCAGCTCCCGGGAGTGACAGGCATGTCCCGGCCGGGCCGTGTCCTGTCCACCGTCAACATCAACACACGGCGGCAAATAACCCGCGGTGCTTCGCGCTTCGCGCCTTGCGTCGGTTTTATACACACATTTTTCTTCTTCTTTTTTCTATTTCATTTCGGAGGACAGAGAGGTGTGGCGAGGCGGTCTGAGCAGTGAGTTTTCTTCATGTCGTCGTCGGTGCGTCGCGGGCCCCGCGTGCATAATTACCGGCATGTGTGGATGCAAGGCAAGACGGCGGACGGACACACACACACACACATGTGTCGTCAGCTGCGAGTTTCGGCTTGGTGGCGGCCTCGACACGACTGCGCTGCGATTGCCGAACGGAACGTAACCGAACGTAACGCGGCACGCACGCGTGCAGCACCCGCGTGTGGCCCACGCCCCCCAGCGCCGACGGCTCGCGGTCTGGTCCGGTCCAAGAACGGACGGCAGCGGCAGGCCGTATCGTGCGGTGCCGTATGTATGACGGACGCCGAGACGGGACGAGACGGACTAAGGGAGGAGCCGAGCCGTGCCGCTCGGTTCGGTTCGGTTCGTAAGGGGACGTCCTGGCCGCGGTGGCCGCCTATGGCATCGGCCCATGGCCTGTGAGGTGCGTGGTTTTGCCTGGTTAGGCTTCCGCGGACGCGGCTCGTGGTGGTGGCGTGCCTGTGCGCGTGCGCGTGCGTGTCTTGCAGCAGGCTGCACGCGTGTGTGCACTTTGCATAACTGGCCGGGCCGGGCAGGGGGGGCAGGGGCGTGTCCCGTCCCGTCTCTCTCGCAATGGAACGCAAACAGAGCGCGCCGCGCCGCGCCGTGGGCACCGGGGCACCGCGCACGGCCGTGCATACAGGCGCATGTGCACGGCACGGAGTGCGGAGCCGTGCGGGGCCGTGCGGACAGGGGGAGGGAGAGACACGGACCGGAGGCTTGCAGGAAGTGCGTAATTATTTTCAGCAACAAACGGCGGCGGGACATTCCATTTTTAATTTTTTTTTTCGTTATGTGGGATGGGAAGCATTTTGTTACTCTTAAAGTAAAAAGAGGGAGCATGGACCGGAGGTCCATTTGTCGATTTTTTCTCTCGTCTTTTTCGAAAGTGGAGAATTGAATTTGATTCCCATGGAAAGAACCAGTGGACGTGCATGGAGTGCATTGAAGGGGCTATGTGTTTGAGAATGAGAGTGAAACTGAAGCTTCCTGATTGTGTTGCAGACGCCGCTGGGCGCGGAGGGCTCCGGGGCCTCGGCCTCGGCCAGCGGTGACCACATCGACCTGCGCTGCTCGCTGGTGGAGGTGGCCTCGGACTACACCAAGAAGAAGCACGTCCTGCGCCTCAACTCGGCCAGCGGGTCGGAGCTGCTGCTGCAGGCGGACACCGGCGCGGACCTGCTGCAGTGGGTGCGTGTGCTCCAGGACCAGACCGGCGACGACGCCTCTACGGGCCCCGCCTCCGCTGCCGCGGGCTCGAGTCCCAGCCAAGGGGGCCTGCAGGGCCTGTCCCCGACCGTGGCCCACAAGGGCATCAAGAAGCTGACGGCGCTGCGCAACCGGTCGCCGACGGGGGCCGTGGGGCTGGGGGCGGTCGGCCAGCCTCCGGCCAGCAAGGCACGCAAGCAGAGCACCCCCGGCGGCAGCGGGACCGGGGGCGGCACTGGGGGCGGACAGCTGGTGGTGGCGGCCGCCTCGGGCTCGCTGCCGCTGCCGCTGCCGCTGCCCGCGCTGCCCTCGCCCAAGTCCAAGACATGGAAGGGCCGCGTGGCCAAGCAGTTCCGCAAGATGCACACCGGCGGCAGCGGCGGCGGCAGCAACTCGCCGAGTTCGCCGACGGCGCCCCACCCCCAGCAGCACGCCGAGGGCGTAACCATCGGCGTGCCCCTGGAGGACTGCCCGTGCTCATCGTTCAGCGAGGCCGTTCCCCTGTTGCTGGAGCTGTGCACCTCCATCGTGGAGGCCCGTGGGCTGGAGGTGATCGGCATCTACCGCGTGCCGGGGAATACAGCCGCCGTCACCTCCCTCACCGAGTCCATCAACAAGGGCTTCAACTCTGTCAACCTCCAGGTAAACCATTTTTCCATTGAGAATTGTTTGATACTCAGAGACTTGTCTGTTTTTAAACTAGTTTCTGTTCTCGATCAGTAATGCTGCCTTTTAGGAAACTTGGCTCTATCATCATTTTCTTCTTCCGTAGGATCCGAGGTGGGGTGATGTGAATGTGATCTCAAGTTTGCTCAAGTCATTCTTCCGCCGCCTTCCTGATTCACTCTTCACAACAGAGTTATATCCATCATTTATAGAGGCTGACAAAATTGATAGCCCCTTGAAGCGGGTGCATGCTATACGCAAACTTGTAAGCAGTGTGAAATATCTTTTCTTTTTTCCCTGGTATTGATAATTGTAAGTAGGTGTTTTATTAAACATTTAAACATTTTCTTACAGATTCGTGAGTTACCAGAACATCACTATGAGACACTTAAGTACCTGCTTATACATTTGAAGCGAGTGGTTGAGCACTCTCATACAAATAAGATGGAGGCACGCAACCTAGCAATCGTGTTTGGACCAACACTAGTGCGTGCTGGTGATGATAATATGGTCACTATGGTTACCGATATGTCTAGCCAATGCCGTATTGTAGAAACGCTCATCTCTAATGTAAGTGTTTTCACATTCTCTGTTTTTTTCTGCATAGTAATTCAGTCACTAATAATGTCCTTAATATTGTGTTTCAGGTTGATTGGTTTTTCTCAGAAGATGATTCTGAAGAATTCCCATTGCCCATTTCAGAAGACGCGAACTCGTCTCTAAATTTATCTAGTTCAGAAGCAGCTACTGCTTCAAATGCTCCGAATCAGAACCAGAGCTTATTATTAGGAAATATTCTTAAAGTTGAAGGTAAGCTAATTTGTATTCACCAAACTATCCTTGCACTTTACAAGCAATGCAATCAGTATTATCTTTCATTGCTTGTTTGTTTTCATGCTTTATACACTTTATATACCTCTCAAACAGGATTAAAAGCCGAATCTCCTAGCAAAGATGTAAGTGCCAGAGATATTGTATCCTCAATTATAACTGCTGCAAATCGAAAAATACAGAGAGGGAAGTCAAAGAAATCTGAAAGTGAGCAAGGAGAGAACAACAAGGTAAATGTGTTTCCTTTTTATTTTATTTTAATTTATTTTATTTCATTTATTTTTTTCTTCTACCACAACTGTTGTTTCTTTTCTAACAGGCAGCAGAAGTTTCCCGACCAAAGACCAAGGACCATTGCACCTCTGGATTTATGTCTGATCCTGATTCTCCACCACCTGCAGCATCATTACAGCAAAAGCGATGTTCCCTAACTGATCCCATGCGCATTCATGCTGAACCTTCTGCCCCTGTGGATGTAAAAAACAATGAAACTGGCATTCCAGTTTCATCAATTCCTACTATCACAACTTCATCTCCCAAAAGTAGGCTTGGTGTGCTTATCCGTTTCATAGCTGTTTCATTATTATGATGATTTATCTATTTGTTCCATAATTATAGATGAATTGTGTTCATGAAATTCCAATTATTCTTTTAGCATCTGCATCACTGGCTTTACGCTACAAATCACCACCACCAGGAGATGATGTTGCTATTATGAGCTATGCAAACCTAGCACAGACCACTCAAGAGAGGATAAAGAGGTTTGAGCAAGAGACTAAAGCAATGCTTGAGAGGGATTTGAACCGCCAAAATAGAGATTCTCAACAATGGGAAGAGCAAAGAAAGCAGATTGAACGGCAATGGCTTGAAGCTAAACAAGAGCTTGAAGCAGATGATGCTGTGGAAACAGTAGCAGGTAAATACTTTTCCCTTCTCAAGTTTTTGATGGCACTCAAAAAGTAGCTTTAGTAATTGTTTTTTCTTATCATCCAGATAAAAAGCTGAGTGCGGATAAGCTTCGAGTGGATTCTGTTCGATCACTTCTTAGCAGTACAAGTAGTAGTGGAAGTGCAAGTGGTGGTGCAACTCCACCCCAGAGATCGTCGTGGCGTGTAGGTTGGGGATCTCGCTTATCCTCCATGTCAAATGCTTCCAACTCTGCTTCATCTTTAGTAGGAGGAGCACAAGGCCCCACCATACTGAATCAGCAAGAAGCTCAAAATAATGGGCATCTAAAAAGAATGAAGACTGGAAAAGAACCTGTATGTGTCACCTAGTGTCGATTACGTGCTTTCTTTTTCTTTTTGTCTTGTTGTCTTTTCACTAAAATACTGATGAATTATTTTCATGTTTCAGAGATCGGGCTCTTTAGACTCCCTCCAGGGGGTACCAACTGGTGAGCGGCCTCACAGTCACATGTCAGATGAAGGTGAATATAACTATATGTTTACCTATCTCAACAAAATAAATTTTCCTTATTATTATCTTTGGAAAGAAGAAGGCTAGGCATATCAGTGTATGATACAGTAATTTCATAAAATTGTGTTGAAAGATTTGCTGCTTTTGTTGGGATCTCAATTATTGGTATAATTGATAGTTATTTGATGATATTGGCAACCTTTCGTTTTTCAAATACCTATTTTGTAACTCTCCTTGACTAAAGAATGGCAGCTGAAAAATATTTTCTCATCATCGATTAAGCTGTACAGTTACAACCTATGGGTGGGTTTGTGTTTATAGGCCGGACAAGATTGCACGCTCAGACCAGGTTGGCGAGGCACACATATTTTCTCAGGAAGTAGAGTAGGGAGGTAAGCAGTGTGTGTGCTGCTTAATCATCCCCAATTGCTAATTATAATTAACAATGTGCTTCATTTGTGTAACTGCTAATACTTGCACTTTTGCAGCAGTCTTGCCAGACTTCATCAAGTGATTAAATTTGATACTCTAGAAGCTAGCATAAATGAATTTTTGATTCCCAATGAAACTTTTACTTACATTATGTTTACATTCCTTTCATCTACCTTCTTTTACTGAGGGCATACATTTCTTGAAAATTATGAAATAGGAGAATTGTGTCAGTGAAGCCATTTACACTTCTCTCTCATTGTTTCTGGGAAGTAACCTATCATCAGTAACATTTCAGTCAACGTCATCAGAATTCACCTGCTATGATAAACCAGTGCAGCAGCTAACACTCCCCAGATATTCTCTCTGTTGTTGCTGTGCCATTAACAACACATTTGCTTGCATCTTTGTACCTACATCTTCTATATCAAGCAAGGGCTTTATACTGCAATTTCACAGTTGTTTTCTAGTTTTGGAGAAAAGGGAGGTCAAGTGTTTGATCCACTTGTGAATCTGTTTTCCTCAAAGAGGGCTTGAAAGCCTCTTTGTTACCGAGTCAACCGATTAAAAATCATCCATCCTTTGTTTTAATGTTGTTCACCAATAATGCACTATTTTTTCTTTCTTTTTTGTTTTGTGAATATTTGTCTTAATTTAAAATGTAGTGAGAAGAAGGTGTGGTGTAGACGTGATAAGTAACAGTAGCTCGTGTTTTTGATTGTTTTCAGGCGGAGATCTCTTGGCCTCACTGACTTCTACTTTCGATCAAAAGATGAAATCACTTTTGGGAACAAGTAAGCCTTCCTCTGGAACAACTAAAACCTTGACAACAACCTCAGCCAGTCAAGTTCAGAACTGCAAGCCAACAACTACCACCAGTGGTGTCAAGTCCATTCCGTCAACCACTGTGGTCAACACAACTGGATCTTCAGTGTGCAAGGAAGATAAAATAGATGCCTCCAGTAATGCAACGGAGCGTCTTCACCTTCTAAACTGTGATGATGATATCCCTTTTGCGGACACGGACACAGCTGAGCTGGAGACACGCTCACCACCACCACCACCACCACCATCCTCTCTGCCAGTTGGTGTCCAAAGTCTACAGTCATCTCCAACTGCTCTTCTTAGCTACAGAGATCCCAGCTTACATAGGGCTTCTCGCATTTTGCGCTCTTCTACGGTGAGTTCCTATATGACTAAAGGCCTCCGGACTTTTTGTTTATGAAGAACTTAATTTTACACTAATAACTTTTTATACCATGATTTTGCAGGTACCTGACAACCCATCTACATGGGACACCAAGGAGTCTTCTGAGAGTTCAGGGACTAAACGCTCTCCTCTGCGCTGGTCCACCCCTGTGAATGTAGCTGATTGTAATTTTGCCTGTGAATCAGGCTCTACACTATTTGAGAAGAAATCTGATACAAGTGTAACACCAAGTGTGGGCATAAACAATTCGGATGGTAGTCAAGTAAGCACGAATAGCAGTTCATCTGTAAAAGCAACTGCAACAAATGTTTCTGCTCCCACGAGTGGACCCGTGAATGTGCAAAGTGATAAGTTAAAAAATTCAGAGACATCTAGAAAGACAGACTGTTTTCAGTCCTCAACCAAACTCAAGCGATCAGAATCCTTAAATAAGTCTTCTGATCGTTCAGATAGTGTTTCAAATTCAAAACTTAGACGTTCAGAGTCCCTCAACAAGAATGATCGCACTGAGATGAATTTAAATGTGAAGTTAAGGCGATCTGAATCACTTAACAAAAATGAAAAGAGTGATTCTAAACTAAAGCGTTCAGACTCACTCACCAAGACTGAAAAAACTGAATCAAACATGAATCGTAGACGTCAGCAGGAGAACAGAGCAAATGCTCGCAGTAATTGTGGCGGCAGTGGAAATATTCGGGACAAAGAAACTACTAAAATGTTCATCCAAAATGCTACTATAGTGCTGACCAAACTTAAACGCAAGAATGGGATGCCAGAAAGGTCTATTAAGAGGCGTCATACAGTTGGTGGTACCAAAGATTTTGATAAACTTCATTGGCTTGACAATCGTCTTCAAAGTGATCAATGGGAAAGCAATAATTCGCCTGTGGGTCTGAAAGAAAAGAAGTCCTTGCGCACTTCCTCACCTGACCTCAGTTCCTCTAGACTGGCAGGTATTTTGGTTGAAGTGAGTCTGCTGCACTCTGGGGATGTACATCGCCCACATAGCCTCCCCGACCCTAATCTTGTATCTGCTGTTTTTAAAGTACCACTTGAGTCGCATGTTTGATCTAGATTCATTAGCAATTCTGACTTTACATTGCTTTTATATCAAAGAACTGTCACATAATTTAATCATTCTTTCTTTTTAATTGTGTGAAAAATACTGACTTCAAGATTGAAGTAAAGGATGTGTTCTGACAAATTGTATTAGTTTTCTAAATTAGTGAGCCGCAGTGTATTTAATACAGCACAATGAACCCGATGGATCAATTTAACTTAAGGGATGAAATATTTCCTTCTCAACATTGACCAATATTATTAAAAATTCCATTAAGACTGATGAAATGAGCCCTTGTATCTCTGGACTTCCTGGAAACATCCAACTTCTTCTGTTTTCAGAAGAACAGCTTAATAATTTGGGTTACAAGCATCTAATTATCAGAATTTGTGGTATTAGTTTACTAAATGGATCAACTTTTGTGAGTGATTCTGAACAGACATGTGTTGCTATGCATTGTGATATTTAACATCTTTTTCATTAGTCTCCTTATTATGTATGTCTTGATAATATAAGGATAGTTTGTGTATTGCCTGATGATTTGTGTATCTTTACTATCCTGCACTTAAAAGTGCTTGCTGCTGCTTAGGTATTGAAAAGTTTGGAGTATATGGATGTATGCTGAATGAATGTGTGAGTGGGTGATTCTGGATGTGTGAGTGAGTGAGTTGTGTTTTGGGGGAGAATATGAATCCCTGTGATACACTAGCATAGGGTCTGTTGCTGACTCTAAATCTCAAAAAGTCATCTTGTATTCAACCAAAACATTATAATGAAATCATGTCATAATTTTTAATGTGAAGGAACTGACCCAATCATCAATTGATTTGGATTTAATTTTTGCATTGGATTTTAATAATTAACATAGAGCCAGGTGGGTCTCTGCTGGCAAACAGTTGGACCGACTGAATGTTGTGTGTGAATGCTTTTGCCTTCCTTATTTTCCTCTGCGCTGCTGTCTTTAAGTTCATGTAAATGTCACTATCATCTGTTTTTTTTTGGTGTTTAATTTGAGTTTTGGGAGGCACGAAATAAAGAAAGTTAAGATGAGCTGACTACAGCTGATGACCAAATGAGTGGTTGATTAGCCAATAGTAATAGTGTGGAGATTTGTTACCTCAGGATGTGCAAACATGCAACTCAAACATTCCTGCAGTAGCTTTAAGGTGGCCCTGTAAAGTTAACCTGGCAAACTAGTGGTGTGTGTCTTTGTTTCACAGCTATGAGCTATTTTAGAAGGGATGCACATGAAATAGTTATAAAAGCTTTATTTCTTTTGTTATTGCCTGAAAGTTTTTGTTTCTTTTTTAAGTTAGCAGGTGGAGCTGTTAAGCCCTCAGTGAGAAATTAGTTTTGCTTTAACTGTGATTTTGTAAAATACCCTTGTGGGTTAATTTAATTTTGTACATATTATTTCAGGAAGTGCTTTATGTTAGATTCAAAATTATTTAGTATGTATTATGTTGCATTGCATTTGTTCATGTATATTTTCCATGTTTAATGTGCATTTTTTGCTCTTCAGATAATAGTAAAAAGTATCTTTTGATTTTATGACAATGCTTTTATGCGAATGCTACATTACAATATGATTATGTGAACATTTTATAAAGATTGTCTCAGTATGCATTAAGTATTATGTTCATTCTAGATGATGGGATGCGTGGCTCGAGACAATTGTTGGAGTATTGAACCTATTGGTGTGATATTTCAGTACATGTAAAGAATCATCCTCATCCTCAATAATTAAATCTGCATGTAGATACTTGCTATAATTTATGAAATCCTCTGCCGTGATTTTATCATTGGATCAACACCCAGTGTTGGTTTGACTGTTTAATTTTAAACTGTAATTTGAACCACTGTGTAGAATATAATTATTTATATTCAAAGTCAAATAGTTTGTGAATGAACTCATGGTTGGCACTTTACTGTACCTGATTCATGTTATATCCACTTTATTGTCTGTCGGTAATGGTTTAGCATGGATCTCAAACTTGCCACTCCTCAACCATATCAAAAGTACATGCACCTTTTTGTTTCTTTTATAACTGTTTATATGTATACAAGGTAAGAGAAAAATTCTCTTTGTGAATATTAAATGCTATTCAATGATGAAAGTTTCCAGTGTCTCAATTTTCCATCCTTGTCCTATCACTACATAGCAACTAAATCCAAAACCTACTCGGAGGAAAAAAGGATTAAAATATGACCCGGATCCGAGGTACATAGTCCAGGCTATGGTTGGGGAAAATGTGAAAGAAAGGAAACCAAATGGCAGTCAGTTCCGGAGTATGTGCTGCAAGACTTGGTTTGGGGAAGCCGACTTATCAGCCGCAACCGCAGCCCCGCTCACCGATTACTTGAGTCAACACTGCTGCCGTGCACTGTCGTGGGCCGTGGCCTCGGGCGGAGGGCGGGGGGGCCTCGGGATGAGGGCACGGACAGGGACAGTCGTCAGCAAACGTGTATGTGTGCATGTGCATGATGGACCGATCGTACACTGAAGCTGAAGCACTGAGGCATCCTAACAGGGGCCGGAGGGCCGGACCGGACCAGGCCGGACCCTGACACCAGCTTCTCAGTCTCCACGCCGCCAGGCTCGCCACATTTCATTCAATCTTTCCTTTTTGTAATTCTTTCGGTTAACTAAGTGGGGGGAGAGCTCTACAGGCACAGGCTTACACGCAACGGTCGTCGTATGAAGAAAAGACGCAGAGGGATAAAAGTAGAGAAAAAGGATGAGAAATGATAAGAAGGCGGAGTGGAGGTGAGGCGAGGTGCGTGGTAGAATTGGTTACGTAAAGACGGCCCGGTACGCGGGGAGGGGGGCCTGCGCTATGCCACCGGGACTTCGCCTGCCTGCTCGGCCTCGGCAAGGATGCCAGTGCATAGCCATGTGTTGGAATTCCATCCTTACGTCCAAATCATGTTTGCAGTCGGATTCTCGCGTGCAGTAATAAAGTACTTAAGCGCCTGGCTTCTGCTGAAGGCAGCTCCTCCCCATATCCTCCGTCATCCGGCACCGGCGTAAAGGGAAAGAGAGAGAGGGGGGGGGGGGCGGTAGGACAGTGGGAGGTGGAATGGAATGGTGGAGAAGAAGGGTAGGGAAAGGCGGGGTTGAGAGGGGAGAGGACTCGATGCAGAGTGGGCGCGGGAGTGGTTGTGGCGGCGGTGGTGGCCTGACTTGCGCCGGTGTTGTGGAGGTTGTGGCCTCCTACACACACACACACACACACACACACACACACACACACACACACACACGAGCGGTGCACACGCACACGGAGCTGAGTCGAGACGACAGAGACAGGCAGCCCAGCCAGACCAGGCCCGGCCGCCGGCTCGGCTCGGCTCTCCACTCCCTCTCCTCCGTCCTCCGCACACTCTACCTCAGTGGGCCGCCGCGAGAGCGAGAGGCAGCGAGAAGCAGCGAGAGGCGCCCCGCGTGTGTGTGTGTGTCCCGGTGCCCCGTGTCCGCGGCCGTGTTCTCTGGGGAGCCGGACGGAAGCTCAGCGGCCGTCGGCGGCCACGAGGACGACGCCGACGACGCCATGGTCAGCGAGGAGCAGGCGCCCCTCCTGGAGGGCGCCAACAACGGCGCGCGCAGGAACGGCGGCTGCTACAACAACGTGAGTTCTCTCGACAGTCGCGAATGGGATCGCTGGCGTCATCCATAGTGCCCGTCCGACTTCCCTCGTACCGGCTGAGACCGCGAACGGCGATGCTGAGCGCCTGCGGTCGCCAGGGTAGGCCAGCCCGCACGACACGCGTGCATGATAAAGCCGTGGTTGCCTACCCGGAAGGCGCTATCTGTGCCCGGACCGGCCAAATTAGGTTATCCCTCACGACCATATCGTGGACATGTTCAATGGATGATCGCACTGGAACACTTCGTCTTCGAGTGGAACCTGGGCACGGACTCCGCTGGACCCAGCCGGCATTCGGTAGGCACCGGTCCACCGGAGCAGGGCGTGCTATTCGTGCCAAGTTGTGCAGGTTGCCTGAATTTACATCTAGTGACCCTACCACGTTCCAGTGGTAGGCACATCGGTGCACATGGGCATGTGGGCGTAGCCGAGTCCAGCCGGGGGGGGGGGGGAGGCACGTAACTTATAGCACTTACACATAGACAAACACGATAGGGAGGGTGGTGGGACTAAGTCATTGCGTGGCGTGCGGTGTGGCGTACCACCTGGGCGGTCGTGCCTGTGCCGTGTCGTGGTGGCAAAGAAAGGATATCGATTTCGAACACATGACGGACTTCTTTAGCAGCCGGGGGCTTAGAGCATCGCTCCCCCCCCCCTCCCTCACCCTTTCTCCCCTCCCCGCAGGACCCGCCCCTGCTTTTGCACCCGACTCGTCGCTGTAATCTGCCAGGAGGGGGAATGGGAGGGCGGCCTGGAATCCAGTCCTGGAGCCGCTGGAGACCCACAGCGAGCCGATGCCGATCTGGTCGGACAACCTCTTCCAGCGGGCGAAGGCGAAACCCGTTCAAGTCCATGGAACCTCTCCTCTCCTTTTTGTCACAGCTTGGGATCTCTGGCGGCTGGCGGCTGGTGCTGTCGATGAGGAGAGCCGCGGCAGCCGCGGTAGTGTTGTGACGGCTTCAGCCCCTCCAGCCCCTCCAGCCCCTCCAGCCCCTCCAGCCCCTCCAGCCCCTCCAGCCCCTCCAGCCCTCCAGCCCCTCCAGCCCCTCCCCTCCAGCCCCTCCAGCCCCTCCAGCCCCTCCAGCCCCTCCAGCCCCTCCAGCCCCTCCAGCCCCTCCAGCCCCTCCAGCCCCTCCAGCCCCTCCCCCTCCCCCTCCAGCCCCTCCAGCCCCTCCAGCCCCTCCAGCCCCTCCAGCCCCTCCAGCCCCTCCAGCCCCTCCAGCCCCTCCAGCCCCTCCAGCCCCTCCAGCCCCTCCAGCCCCTCCAGTTTCTCCAGCTCGGTGAGGGCTGCAAGGGTCGCCGTCGCCGACAAGCCGAGGGCGGCTGCCACAGCACGCGTCGGATGCTCCTTTTCCGGGCCGTTTTCAGTAGTTTTCTCGCCACATTTCGACTGGATTCCGTCGGCCAGTCCCGGCCCGGTGGGCCCTGCCCAGCCTCCAGCCTCCAGCTTATGTAAGGCATCCTGGCCTTGCCGGGCCTCGCCGTGTCAGAGAGCGGTGCCATGCCGGGTCCCCGCTCCTGCCCGCTCCCGCCCGCTCCCATCCCGTCCCGTCCCGACCCGACCTCAGATCCCGCCCAGAGGCAGAGGAGAGGAGGCATACCAGGCGCCTCGCTTACGTAAAGGCGCACGTCGACGACCCCCAGCCCGGCCCAGCCCGGCCCGGCTCGCTCCGCATTCGGATGTCGCCGGTCCATTAATATTCGTGGTTAAGGTTAAGGCCCAGGGTCAGATGGGAAGGTTAGGTTCAGGTGAGGGGCCTTTAGGGGAGAGGTGGGGTGGGGTGGGGTAGGGTGGAGGGCGCCCCACGAGTGAGCCCTGTAGCTGCAGCGCACTGCAGTGCAGGGGGTAGGGGCCGAACATAAAACAAGTACAACCGAGCGCCCCCCCCCCCCCCACACACACGTTCCGCATGTCACTGGCTACTTTTTACTTCCTGGAGTATTATAAAAAGCCGCTGCTTTCATTCGCATGCGGTTGGACGCGAACCCACCGCTTACGGACTCTGCCTTCACCCGCAGTCGCGACGGCCTCGTTGGCTCAAGGTTTATTTGTTTCTGCATTCCGATTCCGACCTTGAAATGTTTTCTCTGTGTGTCCCTGGCGAGCGCAGGACTCGGAGCACATCTACGCCAACGACGGCGTGCCCCTGTACCTGGACGACGGCCACCAGCAGCACGACAAGAGCAGCAATGGCTACGGCAGCTTCAACGGCAGCCCCGCCAAGGGGGTGGGCGGCGGCGGGCCCCCGGCCGACAGGGACACGACCATCCTGTCGCCGATGGGCAGCGAGCGCCTCGTCTACTCCTGGAGCGACGTGAACGTGTTCAGCGGCGACGAGCAGCGGGGTGGGGCCGGCGTCCTGCACTCGGCGCGCTCCCTCCTGGCGAGGTGCACCGGCCGACGGCCAGCCCCGCCCCGCCGAAAGCACATCCTCAAGAGCGGTCAGTCCAGCGCCAGCGAGCGCTGACAGGATAATTAGTCTCCATTTGTTTGAGAAACACGCACCTTCGAGGAGGCGATGTTTGAACTCCCTGTCACCGCTTGTCAGTAGGGTTATTATAGAGCTCTCGCGGGAGCTCCCTCCCCGGGGAGAAACTCCCGAGGAGCTTCCGAAACACCGCAGAGAAGCGGATACGGAAGTCTACGGCATGAAAAATTACGCAGCACGTGCCGCGCCGTCAGCCGACTCAAAACTTGGGAGGCTTAGCTTTCGCTGACGATATGTCACGACCATTTGGTAGGGTCAGATCCACTCCGCGCGGTCCGAGGACGTGCACCTTCAGGCTAGGCGGGGTGTTTCCGGCGCTCTCTGACCCTACCAAATGGTCGTGACGTATTGTCAGCGAGAGTTAAGCCTCCCGATTTTTTGAGTCGGCTCGTGGCTGACGGCGCGGCACGTGCTGCGTAATTCTTCATACCGTAGACTTCCGTATCCGCTTCTCTACGGTGGTTCGGGATCTCCCCGGGAGTTTCTCCCCGGGGAGGAAGCTCCCGCGAGAGCTCTATAATGATCCTACAGGGGGTTCAAACACCGGGTCTGCAGGCTGACCTGACCCCTGACCCCTGACCCGGCAGTGTTCGGCGTGGCGTACCCGGGCGAGCTGCTGGCCATCATGGGGGCGAGCGGGGCAGGCAAGACGACCCTGCTCAACACGCTCACGTTCCGCTCCGGGAACGGCGTGTCCGTGTCCGGGCGGCGCTGCGTCAACGGCGTCCGCGTCGGCCGGAACGCGCTGGCCGCCCTATCCGCCTACGTGCAGCAGGACGACCTCTTCATCGGCACCCTCACCGTGCGCGAGCACCTCGTCTTCCAGGCCCTGGTGCGCATGGACCGACACATCCCGTACGCGCGCCGTATGCGCAGGGTGGACGAGGTCATCTCCGAGGTGAGTGAGTGTGTGCGGGGGCCGCCGGGAGGGTAGGCAACACCGCATCGCTCCGGCGAGTAACAGCACTGCCTACCTACCAGGCGCCCTGCCAAGCCGACAGGCCAGTGACAGCCGCTGTCTCTTCCAGCTGGCGCTCTCCAAGTGCGAGAACACGTCGATCGGTGTCCCCGGCCGCGTCAAGGGCATCTCCGGCGGGGAGATGAAGCGGCTCTCCTTCGCCTCGGAGGTGCTGACGGACCCGCCGCTCATGTTCTGCGACGAACCCACCTCGGGTCTGGACTCGTTCATGGCGCAGAACGTGGTGTCCGTGCTGGCGGGCATGGCGCGCAAGGGCAAGACGGTGGTCTGCACCATCCACCAGCCGTCGTCCGAGGTCTTCTCCCTGTTCGACAAGGTGCTGCTCATGGCCGAGGGCCGCGTCGCCTTCCTGGGCGCCCCTGACCACGCCTGCCGCTTCTTCAGCCAGTGAGTACGCCAAGGAAATGGAATGACACTCGCCTGGTATTTGAACCCGTGGCTGGCAGAGCACGCAGTGCGAGATTGTTTTCGATTGGGCACCTGGGTGACTGTGTGCGCTGAGCCCGCGGGCGGCTGGCGGCTGCTGCAGGTGGGTGGTGGGTGTGCCCTATTCGGCCGGGTGCGCACTCCGCACTCTGCACTGCGGCTTATCTGGGAAGCTTGTCGCCCGGCACGGCACGGCTGTTACACGCACAGCGGAAACGAGACCACTTCGGATAACGCACTCCTATTAATCTGCTATCGAGGCGCCACTTAACTGGTGGATTTGTGTCTGCCGCACCGCAGGCTGGGCGCGGGCTGCCCCAGCAACTACAACCCGGCCGACTTCTTCGTGCAGCTGCTAGCGGTGGTGCCGTCGCGCGAGGAGTCATGTCGGCAGACCATCGAGATGGTGTGCGACGCCTTCCACCGCTCCGAGTACGGCCTCAAGGTGCAGCACGACGCGGACGCCGGCAACGAGCTCACGGTACACGAGATAGAGATAGAGGCACTCCGGTCCGGACCCGAGCCGGAGCCGGGGGAAGATTAGACCTACTCTATCCCGCATTCTATCCGCCTCTGTGTCGCAGGGCAAGCCGCTGCACTCGTGGGAGGAGGAGCTGTTCCTCGTGGACACCTCCCCGTACAAGGCGTCCTGGTGGACTCAGTTCCGCGCCGTCCTCTGGCGCTCCTCGCTGTCCGTCTTCAAGGAGCCTCAACTCATCAAAGTGCGAATGCTGCAGACCATCGTACGTGGCATTGTCTTTTTTGTCATTTCGAATCGAGTTTAAATTTAATTCAAAGGTGAAGGTCACAGAGAACCAATTTTGTTGCTGCAGATGGTGGCGCTGATGATCGTGCTCATCTACTACGGCCAGGAGCTGGACCAGGACGGCGTCATGAACATCAACGGCGTCATCTTCATCTGCCTGACGAACATGACCTTCCAGAACGTGTTCGCTGTAATCAATGTACGTGTTGTCGCATGAGCCAGCGCCTGCGAGTGCTCGGGTAGGCCAGCCCGCACGGCATTCGTGTCAGCCGAGCCTACCCAGCAGGCGCCAGGTGCGTGAGTAGTGAGTACCCCAACCCCACCTGTTGCCGCAGGTGTTCTGTGCCGAGCTGCCCATCTTCATGCGGGAGCACCTCAACGGCATGTACCGCGCCGACGTGTACTTCCTGTGCAAGACGCTGGCCGAGACCCCCGTGTTCCTGGTGCTCCCGCTCCTCTTCATCTCGGTGCCCTACTACCTCATCGGCCTCAACCCGGAGCCCGCCCGGTTCTTCCTGGCGTGCCTCATCATCGTCCTGGTCGCCAACGTCGCCACCAGCTTCGGTCGGTGTACCTCTCTGTTTCTCGTGTGTTTGTTCGGACATATGTTTTACACCCCACTCCGCACGTTGGTTTCGCAGGCTACCTGATCTCCTGCATCTCCAGCAGCGTGTCCATGGCGCTGTCCATCGGGCCGCCGATCGTCATCCCCTTCATGCTGTTCGGAGGCTTCTTCCTCAACAACGAGTAAGTGTCTGTGCTGGTCCCATGAGACCCAAACCTAACCATAACCTGACGTCCCCTGACCTGACTCAACCTACCGCCTCTGCCCACAGCTCCGTGCCCAGCTACTTCAAGTGGCTGTCGTATCTGTCCTGGTTCAAGTACGGCGACGAGGCGCTGCTCGTCAACCAGTGGTCCGGCGTGGACGAGATCTCCTGCACCCGCTCCAACGCCACCTGCCCGCGCACCGGCCACGTCGTGCTCGAGACGCTGTCCTTCCGAGAGGTATAACGCGGCGCCTGTAGTGCTGGCGAGGTGCCCCCACAATAAAAAATATAAATATAAATTAATATACACCCTCAAAATAAAATCAGAAGAAAAAATTGGAAAAAAATCATGGAACGCTTTCATTTGCTCTGATTGCAGGAGAACTTCTGGATGGACATCGCCTGCCTCGGGGCCCTCATCGTCGCATTCAGGTTCTTCGCCTTCCTGGCACTTCTGTCGAGGACGTGCCGGTCGTAGGGAGAGAACCGGAGGGAACGGAACGGCTTCCTAAGACCAGCTTCTTTTCCGACGTTTCCAATTTCTCTAGAAATACTTGATACTTGTATGTATGTATCTATGTATGTTTGTTTGTATGTATGTATGTATGTATGTGTGTGTGCGCGCGCGCGCGCGTGTGTGTGTGTCTGAAATTAACTGCCATTGCTGGTCTCATTAAACTGTTTTAAATAGAGTAAGCGCGACGTGCGACGTTTGCATTGCGAACCCAGACAAAGACTGTGATGTTTTTAGGCTTAGTCAAGATCTGAGTCAATTGGTAAAAGTCCAGTAGTGTGTACTTTTAATGTGTGAGAATGAGAGTGATGAAGGTGAACTCGTGAACCTTACCTGTGCCATGTAGCCCTCTATAAAGTCTTGTACAATGTGTGCCATGCCGTATCTCTTGTCGGGGTAAATAATACTGGCCATGTTCAACTGTGAATAAGAGAACTCATTACCACTGTTCAGTTATGTGGCTAAGTTTTGGTAATAATAGTGTCATAAAATTATAAATTTTGTTTGATCGATTGTAAATATTGTTAGTAAATAAAGGGTGATACAATTTTGTGATAAATTCACGATTTCTATTTATTTTACCTCCACCACAGCCACCTCGAAATATTATTCCATTCCTCTGCTTGGGCGTCGAACGACTGGAACTAGATTTTCCCGTTCGACTTCCGAGTAATTTCTGGACCCTCACTGTCCACGGTCATTCACACAGCACACCGACGAACGTTCTTTGGGCACATTTTACTCACCGTCCTCGGTCGGCAGACTTCCAGAAGAGTTGAACCCCGGCCCGGTCGGCCCGGACGCGGCACTCGCCGATCGGCACGCTAACCCACTAGACTACCGCAGCGCGCTCCCGACTGTACGTGTACGCGTTGTGCCTGGAGCAAACCATAGGGAAAAGTGTGCCATGTTCCGCGTGCAGTCGCTTTCCAAGTCGACACTCCCGACCATAGGACCGGGCAAAAATGTGTATATCGATACCATGGACTAGGGGGTCCGAGTCCGGCCTTGGCGACTACGAGAGCGTGGCCGAACCCGAACTAGCCGCGTGCGACCGGACGCGGGAGCCGAGGGCGGCAGCAGCGGCAGCAGCAGCAGCAGCAGCAGCAGCTCCCATGGGACTTCCAGGACTCCCACAGGAACGAACGGGACGGGACTGGAGCCCGCTGGGAGCTCGGGACCAGCCGGACGGAAGCAGCATCCATTTTCATTTTCATTTCCTTCCGATCCCCTTTTTCATTTCCCATTTATTACATTGGGTCGAAGCTGCGGAAGTAATGCATACATATGCACTGCCTGCATGAGGGCACGTGAAGACGCACGGGGGACGTGGAGGCCAACAGAGAGAGAGAGAGAGAGAGAGAGAGAGAGAGAGAGAGAGAGAGAGAGAGAGAGAGAGAGAGAGAGATCTGCATGCAAGGCCTCCTCCTCTCTTTGCCAGTCGTATCGGGTATCGGTACGGCACGCCGTGACGTGACGACCACTGCGGTTCGCCAAGGATCTCTTCCTCCCCCCTCTTCCTCACACACTCGCACGCACGCAGAGATACACTTCAAAAAACAAAACAGAATGGAGAGATACAAAGCCATGATCACTACTTTCCGTGGGGCCTCGCACACCCCCACGACCCCTGCCCGCCCCTGCCCCTGATGCGGTGAAGATCAGAGGGCAGCCCTTTCCCTCCCCCTCCCCCGGCGTGAGGTGAGGCGAGGGCGCTGCGGCCGTTGCGTGGCGATTCCTAGACCGCGGGGAGGAGAGGGGAGGTTGGGAGGGGTGGTTGGGAGGGGAGGGCCCCGTGCGTGCAGTACGGCTTCCCCGGGCGAGGGGGAGGGGGGGGGGCAGACTCCAGAGGATTACTGCGTAGGGCCGCACGCGTCGCGGCAGACCGCAAGGATACACGAAGGATGCAGGATCCTTTAGGACGTGGAAGCAATGATCCATTACAGGACCGGGGAGGGAAGCCTGCGCAGCCCTGCGCACAGCAGGACGCCTGGCGGGTAGGCAAACCTCGACTCCTGAGCACACGAGTGCAGCGCGGGCTGGCCTACCCTGGCCCTCGCAGGCGTCCTCGGCGCCAGAACCTGCTATCGCTATCCCCTGGGCACTACGTGATGTGCACGTCTTACGTAAAACATTGCAAACCGCTTACGCAAGGCAGAATTTAAATCAGGGAGTACGACAGCATGAGTATTTTCAGTGGGTGCGCTGTGGAAGCGTTCCGTGTGGAATTCAGCAAAAGCAGATATTTCTTTTTGGCACACTGTCAAATGCTTGCAAAGAAAATTCTTTGCAAGCATGCGAAGAATTGTGGTTGTTTGTATTGCGAAGAATTTGTTTGCAATACGAAGAATTTATTTGCAAGCTTACAAAGCTCTTACAAAGAATTTGTTTGTAATGCGAAGAAAATATTCGTAAGCTTGCAAAGAATTAGTTTGTATTACAATGCCGCAATATTCTCCGCAAGCTACGAAGAAAATAGTTTGTAATACGAACAGTTTCTTCGCAAGGTTTTGACAGTGCATTTCTTTGTACGAATCGGAGCAGCGGCGCTCGGTGACAAGGGCGAGGCGGTACACTGTCACAGCAACAGCAGCCGCAGCCGCAGCCGGCGGGGGCGGAGCGGGGGCAGGCGGGCGGGCGGGTGGGACTGCTGCCCATGGGAGCGTGGCTCGGCACGTCCCGCCCCGTCAGCCCTGCGTCGCGCGTCGCGCGTCAGTCTCGAAGCGGCGGCAGGCGACGCGCGGTGCGTCCGGTCCGGTTCAATCCCGTCCCATCCCCCCCGAAGACACCCCCGCCGACACCAACACCCCCGCCGGTGCGGTGACACCATTGGCGCGTGTGTCATAACGGTCGTTACGTGTGTCATACGGTGATAACGGACAGGACAGGCCAGGCGGCGGTCTGGCAGGTGCCGTGAGGTGAGCTGAGGAGATACGGCTCCGATAAGACGCAGCACATAATTATTTTGGGGACGATTTTACACCTCTGTGCGCAGAATGTAGGTCATCGATAATGGTGGCGGGAGTGCGTTCTCACGAAATGCTCGGCGAAACTTGAAGGGACTTGTGACGTACACGTCGTCTCAGTTCTTGGGCTCCGAATTTTAATGCAAATGTCATTGCACTTCCGATGCACCCAGAAAAATCAGTTCTCAGTTTGAGACCGGAGCGAAATGTTCTTGACGGAATTAAGACCATTGGGATTGAGTCGAGAGAATTGTCTTGGCCCAATCCCAATGGTCTTAATTCCGTCAAGAACATTTCGCTCCGGTCTCAAATTGAGAACTGATTTGTCTGGGTGTGGGACGAAATAAGTATGTGGCAGCGTGGCTGGTGTACGCGACGTTCGCAATTTTGAAAATAAAATTAGAACTCGGAGTCGGTTACCAGTGATTTTCTGCTGTCCTCGTTGTTTTTATAGCGGGTCTAAAGAGCGTCGAAGCTAAGCTGGAAGAGGGGGAAACCGTGTGTAACTCTAGATGCTCCTCGGCCCTGCCCCCGGCCCACAGCCCCCGGGCCCACAGCCCCAGCCCGGTGTTGTATGCACCCGCGTCCCCTCGCCTCAGCGACGTCTACCTTCGATTCGATTACCAGCACGTGCGCCGCGTCGGGCGTAGGGTCTTGGGCGGGCTGGGGCGGCCCGGGGGCGGCCCGGGGGCGGCCCGGGGGCGGCAGGCCGGCAGCACCTGCAGACCGCCCCCGCCGCGCACAGCGCATGCACAGGTACGCGCAGCCGCGCACCGCTACGACACCAAGGGCACCGTGAGGGTGAAGGCCGCGGCCCGGCCTCAAGGGCAAGGTCAGGCAAGGCCGCGCAGCTGGCGGTGACGGTGGTCAGGCGGTGACCACCACCGCGCCATGGACGCGGAGGCCACGAGCGAGCCCGAGCCCGGCGACCCGCTGTACAGCACCTCGGAGCCGCTGGACGCCCCCGGCGGCGGCAGCAGCGGTGGCAGCGGCAGCGGCGGCAGCGGCGGTGGTGACTCCGGAACGGCCAGCGGTAGCGGCAGCATCGGCAGCAGCTCGGTAAGGTTCGAGTTGAAGCCCAGAAAATCCATACTCCGTTTGCAATCGCTAAACAGCGATGACATATCACAGGTGGACTCGGACACGCCGCGGGGGCTCACCCTGTCATGGCGGGACCTGAGCGTGTTCGCGACCTCCCAGGGCTACCCCTTCAAGCGCATCATCAAGAACGGTAAGCTGGTCGGGCGAAAAATAACGGTTGGTAGTATCTACCCTCTAGCTCTAGCTAGAGTGGTCCGTTTGAACAAAAGTTTTAAAATCTCATGACGGCTAGTGCTAATATTTGTCTATGACCTATAACATGAGTTTTAAAAAGAATTCGGGATTTTTCGGCCCACGGGAAAAGGTCGCGAAATCGTTTCAAAGATGGCGACGTCCAAAATCCTGAGAAATCGTCGCCAGCGACGCTAGGGTGGTCAAAATCCGCAAAGTGGGTTCGCTATGACTCGTCAAAAGTTTCAATTTGGCATTAAAATAATGTGTGCGAAACCGGAAATCTGTCGGACAACATTTAGAGGTCGCGAAGGGTCACGAAGTGCCCTCATAAACAGTAAATATTAATGTTTTTTGAAAATTCAAAAAAAAAATTCCAAGGTCAATATGGCCAAAGTAGGACCCTAGGGCTAGTGTCGTGCCCCCAGTGAGGCGGTCGGCAGGGGGGCGCACGGTCCCTAGGCGAGGGGTGCATCACATGGCAAAGTCACTGTACACCCAACGGAATAGTGTCATGTGCAATCACGTCTAGTCCCTTCCCAATCATTCCAATCACCAGACACCGGAGGGATTCCGAAAAAAAATCAGCGAGAAAAAAAAAAAGCCAGATGGCATGTTTGACCGCTGTTGACAAAACCTATGTCGTCCCAGCTTCCGCCAGGACCCCTGCCTTCAACTTCGGTGATCTTACGGGAACCGGTGCTTTACGGCTGCTAGTTGGCCCCGGGACACAGCACTAGAACCCGCTACCCGGCTTGCGCCGGACGGATCTCCCGGCAACCCCTAGCCCGCGCCAATGCGCGAGGCCCCCTCCGCTAACCACGGCCTCCGGGACTCCATTATACTGTAGTGCCCTTCAACCGCAGTCTGGTTTGGCCCCACTCATCGTGGGAGTCCGCCCCTGCGAAGATTTGGAGGACATAGGTTCCCTTCGTACACGACCGAAGCCGCTGTACTCTACTCGCTACGTACCGAGTAGCGGCTGTCCACACCTGCCAGATTCAGAGAGAGGAAAACAGAAGCTTCGAACCCTAGAAGCTCTGCACATCCCCCGAGTCTCCCCCTGGATTTCTCCAGAGGCACAGAACGCCCCCCCGGGCGGGACCCTCGAATCTAGGGAATTGAACCCTAGACCCTCGGGACCGGGGGTTTGTGCCGGCGGCGCCTTAGCCCGCACGGTCGCTTGGACAGCCATGCCTACGTCGCGTTCGGAAGTATATTTTAGGCACTGTCCGCCAAGCTGTGTCACAAGAAAAAGTTGACCGACCGGCAAGAATCGAACCACGGACCTGTCGGTCGCCGACCAGTCCACTAACCCATGCGGCTACCGTGCCACGATGTTGTTTGCTGCGCTCCCAGCACTCTAGATCCACAGAATAGAGCTGACCATCGACGGACGCTGTCCCGGGATCAACTCTTGCCTACGCCTCCAGATTTTTTTTGTCGATGTTCAGCTCTACTATGTGGAGCTAGATAGACACACATAGTAGAGCTGAACATCGACAAGAAAAATCTGGAGGCGTAGGCAAGAGTTGATCCCGGGACAGCGTCCGTCGATGGTCAGCTCTATTCTGTGGAGCTAGAGTGCTGGGAGCGCAGCAAACAACATCGTGGCACGGTAGCCGCATGGGTTAGTGGACCGGTCGGCGACCGACAGGTCCGTGGTTCGATTCTTGCCGGTCGGTCAACTTTTTCTTGTGACACAGCTTGGCGGACAGTGCCTAAAATATACTTCCGAACGCGACGTAGGCATGGCTGTCCAAGCGACCGTGCGGGCTAAGGCGCCGCCGGCACAAACCCCCGGTCCCGAGGGTCTAGGGTTCAATTCCCTAGATTCGAGGGTCCCGCCCGGGGGGGCGTTCTGTGCCTCTGGAGAAATCCAGGGGGAGACTCGGGGGATGTGCAGAGCTTCTAGGGTTCGAAGCTTCTGTTTTCCTCTCTCTGAATCTGGCAGGTGCGGACAGCCGCTACTCGGTACGTAGCGAGTAGAGTACAGCGGCTTCGGTCGTGTACGAAGGGAACCTATGTCCTCCAAATCTTCGCAGGGGCGGACTCCCACGATGAGTGGGGCCAAACCAGACTGCGGTTGAAGGGCACTACAGTATAATGGAGTCCCGGAGGCCGTGGTTAGCGGAGGGGGCCTCGCGCATTGGCGCGGGCTAGGGGTTGCCGGGAGATCCGTCCGGCGCAAGCCGGGTAGCGGGTTCTAGTGCTGTGTCCCGGGGCCAACTAGCAGCCGTAAAGCACCGGTTCCCGTAAGATCACCGAAGTTGAAGGCAGGGTCCTGGCGGAAGCTGGGACGACATAGGTTTTGTCAACAGCGGTCAAACATGCCATCTGGCTTTTTTTTTTCTCGCTGATTTTTTTTCGGAATCCCTCCGGTGTCTGGTGATTGGAATGATTGGGAAGGGACTAGACGTGATTGCACATGACACTATTCCGTTGGGTGTACAGTGACTTTGCCATGTGATGCACCCCTCGCCTAGGGACCGTGCGCCCCCTGCCGACCGCCTCACTGGGGGCACGACACTAGCCCTAGGGTCCTACTTTGGCCATATTGACCTTGGAATTTTTTTTTTGGAATTTTCAAAAAACATTAATATTTACTGTTTATGAGGGCACTTCGTGACCCTTCGCGACCTCTAAATGTTGTCCGACAGATTTCCGGTTTCGCACACATTATTTTAATGCCAAATTGAAACTTTTGACGAGTCATAGCGAACCCACTTTGCGGATTTTGACCACCCTAGCGTCGCTGGCGACGATTTCTCAGGATTTTGGACGTCGCCATCTTTGAAACGATTTCGCGACCTTTTCCCGTGGGCCGAAAAATCCCGAATTCTTTTTAAAACTCATGTTATAGGTCATAGACAAATATTAGCACTAGCCGTCATGAGATTTTAAAACTTTTGTTCAAACGGACCACTCTAAGCTCTAGCCCACCGCCGTCCACTTTCTGTTCCTGCCGTAGTGAGCGGCGCGGTGCGGCCCGGCGCGCTGGTGGCCGTCATGGGGGCGAGCGGCGCGGGCAAGAGCACGCTCATGACGGCGCTGGCGCACCGCAGCCCGGCGGGGGTCGTCGTCAAGGGCGACATCCGCGTCGACGGCCGCCCCGTCGGCGTCGGGGACTTCATGCGCCGCTTGTCGGGCTTCCTGCACCAGGAGGACATCTTCGTGCCCCAGCTCACCGTCCGGGAGCATCTCAACTTCATGGTGGGTTCGCCGACCTTAGTCCGGCAGCAAAGGGCACACCAATGCTGAAAATTTTGTTCACATACTAGAATTGAAAATGACTGAGTTTGAATGGAGAATGACTGAAGAAAGAGTGGACGAAATGACTAAAAGAGACTGGAAAGAGAGGTTCAACATTTTTCCTCATGTTCTGCTTTGGGGACAGATGCTACAGTATATGAAGCTTCGGACAGTGTGTATCGTGGTACATTCGCCGAACTGGTTATTAAAGCGCGGTTCTCTCATGGATGCCACTGCCACTGAACACCGTATTTTTTTTTTTATTTTTTTTTTGCAGGCCCGGATGCGTCTGGACCGGCGCACCAGCTGCTACGAGCGGCAGCGTAAGGTGCAGCAGCTGCTGCGACAGCTGGGGCTGACGGCCTCCCAGCACACGCGCATCGGGACCCCGGGCCACGACAAGGTGCTGTCCGGCGGGGAGCGCAAGCGGCTCGCCTTCGCCGCCGAGGTAAGAGTCCAGCGGAACCCTCCAGGGGGCCGGGGGCCCTCCGGGAAGGACACTCGGAAATGAAATTTAAAAATTGAAAACCAGTGTACTGCGCTGAGCAGCTGCTGACGGATCCGCCGCTGCTGTTCTGCGACGAGCCCACCACGGGGCTGGACTCGTACTCGGCGCAGCAGCTGGTGGACATCATGCAGGGCATGGCCCAGCGGCCGCGGGGCCGTGGCAAGACCATCCTCTGCACTATCCACCAGCCGTCGTCCGACCTGCTGGCCCGCTTCCACCGCATCATCCTGGTCGCCGACGGCCGCATCGCCTTCATCGGCAAGCCCGACGACGCCCTGCAGTTCTTCCGCGAGTAGGTATTCGTAGGTGGACGCAGGTAGCCTGTGCGCGCCTCGAAGCTGAACCTGACCGCTGACCCCTGACCCAGGCAAGGACACGCGTGCCCAGCCAGCTACAACCCGGCCGACTTCTTCATCCGCACGCTGGCGTGCACGCCCGGCTCGGAGGAGGCCTCCAGGGTGACCGTCAAGAAGCTGTGCGACCGCTTCGCCACCTCCGACTACGCCCGGGCCATGGAGATGGAGGTGGTACAGGACCTCGGCGTCGGCGACCACGCCAAGGAGGTCGCGTGCGGGGACGTGTGAGTGTTGGCGCGGGCGCCATGGTCGGAGCTGGTGCACGCCAGTGGTCCGCCGACCTGGACTTACGCCTCCTGTTTTGCAGCCAGCCGCCCGCCGAGCCTCCGATCTGGCCAAAGAGGCTGTGGCTGCTGACGGGCCGGTCCATGCTGCAGGTCGCCAGAGACCCATCCGTCCAGGGGATGCGGATCCTGCAGAAAGTGGTGAGTGCTCTATCTCTCTCTCTCTCGGGTTTAAATACCAGATCCCGCACTGCACTGTCCAGGGTGCCCGCAGGCGATCGCGGTCATGGCGGGCCTGTGCTTCCTGGGCACGGTGTCGGACTCGCAGGCGGGCGTGGTCTCGGTGCAGGGCGCGCTCTTCATCCTCGTGTCGGAGAACACCTTCTCGCCGATGTACTCCGTGCTGGCCGTGTTCCCCTCCGAGCTGCCCCTCTTCCTCCGCGAGTATCGCGCCGGCCTGTACGGCCCTGGCGTTTTCTACATGTCCAAGGTGCTGTCCATGGTAAGTCCAGGGTCCTGTCCTGTCAGGCCCCGTGGCCCTCGACATGGCCATGTTTCGCGAGGGGGACTACACTTGAAAAAATCGGCGTACAATGACAAAAAAATCAAAAGATATCATGATTGGAAAAATTGAAAAAAAGGTTAAATATACGTGACATTTTGTTCAAAATGTCAGAAAACTTGTAAAGAAAAATTTTAATTGTCAAAGAAAACAAAAAATTAAGGTTCATGCAAATATTATTTTCAGAAAAAAAATTAAATCCCTTTTTAAATAGGAAGCAGATGATACCAATAACTCGTAATGTCTTCCTGTTTCTTAAGGGTTTTTAGGAAGTGTCTGTGGTGGAAGCAGAACTTATCTTTTGTTGTATTGTGGGGAGAGCCGAAGATATTTGAAAGGAAAGGAAAGGCAATTTTTGAGCGGTGAGGCGGGTGCAGGAGGAGGGGAGCGGGGTACCTTCCTTTCCCCGCCCAGGATGGCTTGCATGGCCCGCGAGGGCAACAGTGCCACGATGCGATGCGCGACAATGCGCGACGCGGATGGACGCGGATGGACGCGGCTTCCCCTACAACGAAAATACAAGCTAGCTGACACCTCTTTCTTCCATATTATTTAGTTTGGCTAGGCTATGCTAGTGCTATTTAAAGAGGTATCATCTGCTAAAAAAACATTTTCTGTTATTGAAAAATAAAAATCATATAAAATCAAAAAAAGAGTTAGTGGACATCGAGACGGGCCAATGACGGCCCCCTCCCCTCCTCTGACTGTCAGCTGCCCGGTCTGGTGCTGGAGCCGCTGGTGTTCGCGGTGCTGGCCTACTGGCTGCCCCCCTCCCCTCCTCTGACTGTCAGTGCTGTTGCTCCGGCCCCGCAGCTGCCCGGTCTGGTGCTGGAGCCGCTGGTGTTCGCGGTGCTGGCCTACTGGCTGGCGGGGCTGCGCGACGACGCCTACGCCTTCCTCATGACGGCCGCCATCGTCGTGCTCACCATGAACGTTTCGACGGCTTGCGGCTTCTTCTTCTCGTCCGCCTTCGAGTCGGTGCCCACGGCCATGGCCTACCTGGTGCCCTTCGACTACGTGCTCATGATCACGTCAGGGGTGTTCGTCAAGCTCAGCACCCTGCCGGCCTACGTGTCCTGGACCCAGTATCTGTCCTGGCTCATGTACTCCAACGAGGCTATGAGCATCCTGCAGTGGGACGGCGTCACCAATATCAGTGCGTTAATCCTACAGGACAAATGTTCTCTCATTTTCGCCCTGGCCAGTATCTGAACCGCGACCTCCCCTGTTGCCCACAGCGTGCCCCGAGCCCTCACTGCCGTGCCTGTCGGACGGGGAGCGCGTCCTGGACCACTACTCGTTCGACGCCGCGCACCTAACCAGGGACGTGGCGGCCATGGGCGTGCTGTACGCGGTGTTCCACTCACTGGGACTGCTGTGTCTCTGGCGGCGAGCGAAGGGCCTCAAGTGACACCAAGGCACACCGGCACACCCCTCATTGTGTTGTGATCCATCTTACCTCACTCCGCTCCACCCATTTATACTTCCAAATTTTTTTCTAACACGTTTCACGACTTTTATAGCGATTTCTATAATATTAAAAAAAAGAGAATGAATAGGAGTTGACTTCTTAACTCTCTCTCTCTCTCTCTCTCTCTCTCTCTCTCTCTCTCTCTCTCTCTCTCTCTCTCTCTCTCTCTCTCTCTCTCTCTCTCTCTCTCTCTCTCTCTCTCTCTCTCTCTCTCTCTCTCTCTCTCTCTCTCTCTCTCTCTCTCTCTCTCTCTCTCTCTCTCTCTCTCTCTCTCTCTCTCTCTCTCTCTCTCTCTCTCTCTCTCTCTCTCTCTCTCTCTCTCTCTCTCTCTCTCTCTCTCTCTCTCTCTCTCTCTCTCTCTCTCTCTCTCTCTCTCTCTCTCTCTCTCTCTCTCTCTCTCTCTCTCTCAGCGCCTGGACGCCTGGTAGGTATGCATCCCATCCGGCCTGCCTGCTCAGTGAGTTGCCTACCCACCGGCGCTCGCTGGCTGCTGCTGCTGGCACTGGCCGCTGCTGAAGACGGGCAGAGCTCGCCTCACCTCACTTCACCGTCACCGCCACAGATAACTCCACCGTCCCGGCGTCCGCCGCGTGAACAGCAGTTTTTCCCAGGAACGGCAGTAACTCCCACACGTAATCTCCCTCGTATCTGCTCGCAGGACCTGCCTACCTCCCCCCCCCCTCCCCCCTCCCCCCTTTCCTGTTGCCTCTTCCTGCTCCTCTTCCCCCTTGATGTTCCTTCTCCCTCAAAGGCAGCGACAGCGACACCAGACCAGGGCGTCCGCGGCAGCAGCGGCAGCCGACCGGACACGGCCAGGTCGCCGCCAACAGCCGCGCACTCTTCGGCGAAACGGTTAAAAACCGGATGCTATGTACGTCGGCGGGGCGGACGATTACTGACGGAGGCGGGACGGGGACCATTCTACTGACGCGGTAGCGAGCGGCAGCGGCAGCGGCAGCGGCTGCGGCTGCGGCAGCGGCAGCGGCAGCGGCAGCGGCAGCGGCAGCGGCAGCGGCAGCGGCAGCGGCAGCGGCAGCGGCAGCGGCAGCGGCAGCGGCAGCGGCAGCGGCAGCGGCAGCGGCAGCGGCAGCGGCAGCGGCAGCGGCAGCGGCAGCGGCAGCGGCAGCGGCAGCGGCAGCGGCAGCGGCAGCGGCAGCGGCAGCGGCAGCGGCAGCGGCAGCGGCAGCGGCAGCGGCAGCGGCAGCGGCAGCGGCAGCGGCAGCGGCAGCGGCAGCGGCAGCGGCAGCGGCAGCAGGCAGCGGCAGCGGCAGCGGCAGCGGCAGCGGCAGCGGCAGCGGCAGCGGCAGCGGCAGCGGCAGCGGCAGCGGCAGCGGCAGCAGCGGCAGCGGCAGCGGCAGCGGCAGCGCAGCGGCAGCGGCAGCGGCAGCGGCAGCGGCAGCGGCAGCGGCAGCGGCTGCGGCTGCGGCAGCGGCACAACGCAGTTTTGCCTGGAAACGGCTTGTTTTGACTTCCCGGAGCCATCCGGCGGGCGCGGGCCGGAGGGAGAGGGGAAGGGAGGAGGAGGCAGCACTGGGACTCTATGCGAGGGGCACACCGAGAGGGGAGGGGAGGGGGAGGCAGCACTGGGACTCTATGCAAAGGGCACACCGATCCTGGAAATATTGTAAAGAGAATGAAATTGAAAATGACTGGATTTGACTGGAGAATGACTGGAGAAAGAGTGGGCGAAATTACTGAAGGAGACATGGTGGTGACTAGTGGCTGTCATGGTTGGGAAGGGACTGGAAGTATAACTCTGCACGTGAGACTGTTCCGTTTGGTGTACAGTGGCTCTGCGTGCTGAGTCCACCTAGAGCAATATAGTTCTCTCTAGTCCTTGACACAGGGGCACTCCAAAGTCGTGCTGGCGCCTAAAGAGTCCACCTAGAGCAATATAGTTCTCTCTAGTCCTTGACACAGGGGCACTCCAAAGTCGGGACGGCGACATCCGCCGTCGCAGGCGAGTGAATGTCGAGGGGCTGACATGTCGCGGAACTTCCCTCTCCCTCGCACGCACAGCAGAGTCTTCCATTTGTTCTCTCTCGGCCCAACGCCACTTCTGCCAGCCTTGCTCTACGACGAAACATCGCGAAAAAGTCAGTATAAATCATAGCGAGCGTTATACAGTTCCTGGCATTGTTTAGTTGCCTCCGTTTCTCGGATTTGCGCAAAAGAAAAGAGGGAGGGAGGGGGGGGGGCAGAGTGCTCCGGGCCCCCGGCCCGGCGCGGCTCGGCTCCGGGTAGAGGGGGCCGCGGTTCGGGTTCGATGTTCGGCTCGATGGTTACGGCCTGATTTGAATAAAGGTCCATCGCCGCGTCGTGCGCCAGGCCAACCAGGCCAGGGAACTTGAATAGAAAAGGTGGGACGAACGGCAGCTGCTGCCTCCTGCCTGCTGCCGCTGCTGCCGCTGCTGCCGCTGCTGCCGCTGCCGGCGGAGCGGCGGCACGGCTAGGTCAGGTCAGGGCAGCGGCCCGGCCCCGGCCAACGGCACCCCACCCCACCCCTCCCCTCAGCCTCAATCAGAATTTGAGGGGTTTGTTATTGGTGCCGTTTAAGTTTGGTACGAATTTTGGTACACTGTTCACCCCCCGAGGGTATTCGGGGAAATGAAACGACGATCAGTGTCGGTTATACGAACGGAGCGGCGCGCAAGCGGCGTTCATAGGACACGCCGGGGCCGGGCCGGGCCTGGCTGCTGCGCGAGGCCGGGCCGGGCACGGGCACGGCAGGGCGGTACCGGGTATCCGATGGGGTACGCAATGAGCCCGCCCGCCCGCCGGCCCCTCAGGGCCCCTCGCCCCGGCAACACAGTACCGAGAAGGGCTCGGCCCGGCTCGGCTCGGCAGAGTGCAGGCCGCTGCCCACTGCTGCCTTCGCGGGAAGTGAAGTGAAGTGAAGGCTCAGCGCGGCGGGGCGGCGGCGATGGACGCAATAACTTTTGACGCCGTCCCGGGGCGGCCATGCGTGCGCGGAGTGCCGAGCCGAACCGAGCCGAGCCGGGTCCCGCCGGAGCTACCGTGTCAACACGGCATCAGCAGTGGCCCCGTGTTCGCGGAACCGCTCCCCGCCCCATTCAAGACCTCCTCCTGCCGCCTGGCTGGGCTGGACCCAG
Source organism: Odontothrips loti (assembly GCA_038380765.1). NCBI lineage: Eukaryota > Metazoa > Arthropoda > Insecta > Thysanoptera > Thripidae > Odontothrips > Odontothrips loti. Next base: position 18,527,008 of record CM076249.1, read on the forward strand.
CCGACTCCAGCGGGACCGGGATCGAATCGAACTCTGTATCGCAAGGGTGATTGATTCTGCTCGGTAGGCCGGGGGGCTAGGCGGCAGGCGGGCGGCACCGTGATTGAAACGGGACGAGGGGGGGGGGGGGGGGCACCGGGACTGCGGGGCACCCTTCATCACCTAGTCCCTGGAAGTCGACAAGTGGGTGCGGGTAGTAGGGGCCTACCGCCGTGTATGAAAAATCCATCGCGAAAAAAGCGAACACGGAAGGAACGCCATACCTTATACGGGGATTCTTAGAGGAAGACAGGGCTGCGCGCACCTGGCTTTGGCCGCACTAGGGAGACTCAGAGACTATCTGCTGAGACTCTCTGAGACTCTCTGAGACTCTCTGAGTCTCTGTAGCCGGCGGCCGGCTGCGTCCAGTCCAGCCTCTTGCCGCCCTCCTGTGGCCTCCTGGCCCCGCGGGACCGAGCAGAACTCTTAGCTTTCGGCCGCGCGGGACGACGACAAAGGCGCACCGCTCTCACTGTCTCACTCGCACTGCCCTCGCTCTCACCTCACTCCTGTTTGGTTCCACGAACGCGGAATGGCGAGGGCGAGCTCTTTGCTTACGCTCTGTACCTCGGCCCTGCCAGCCCAGCCCGCGAGCCGCAACCAGCCGGGAGCCCGGCAACCACCCGACCCGAGTGGCGAGCACTCTCACAAAAATGTAAAATAAAACCGACTAAAGTCAATAATTTCGAGAAAATTTTGATCGAAAGGGCACAGATTTATTATTTTCTCATTCATGTTCTTTTTTTTTTTCTTTCTGAGAGTTGACTTATCGCCTGCTCGCCCTTCTCCTAGCGTCCTCGGAAGCCGTATGCCGTTCCCTTCGTTAACGGTTTACAGCAAGGGCGGCACTCTGCGCGTGCTGGAGAGAGAGGGAGAGAGAGAGAGAGAGAGAGAGAGAGAGAGAGAGAGAGAGAGAGAGAGAGAGAGAGAGAGGGAGAGGGAGAGGGAGAGAAAGAGGGAGAGGGAGAGGGGGGGGGCATGGCGCCAACTTTCGTGGAATCACGGTGGAATCTGATTAGCGCTTGATAAAAGGAGCTCTCTCTCTCTCTCTCTCTCTCTCTCTCTCTCTCTCTCTCTCTCTCTCTCTCTCTCTCTCTCTCTCTCTCTCTCTCTTCCCTCCGAGCTGCTGCCGCTCCTGAGGAAGATTAAAACTCTTTCATCAGCAGTCGCATGGCACGACGTGGCGGCAAGGGGCCTAAACAAATCGTGCAAATCATTCTTCGACCAAACGGCGGCAGTTCGAAGAACACGACGCGATGCAAGAAGGAGAGAGAAGAGTGAGAGGTTCGGTTGAGGGACGCAAACAGACGGATTGGAAAGGGGGGGGGGGGGGAATGAAAGGACTTCAGGGGACACATGGGGTGTGTAATAAGATAGCTCTGTATTGGATTGTGGAAAACGAGAAGGGCGGGGCCCCAGTTCAAGTTGAGGCGGGGACCTTGAAATGTTCCCTGGCTCCAAGAAGACACAAGACCAGGCAGGCTTTGTGGTTTGGTGCGCACTCAGTCCAGAACGCCGGCATTTCTGAGTCGAGGCGTAGGCAAAACAGCATGTCCGAGCACATTAAACATGAAACCTACGCCAACTGCATTTGCCATTGATTTGGCGTACTTTTGCTGTTTTTCTATGGTATTAATTTCACGTATGTTTGGCGTTCAAAAAACGCCAAAAGTACAAGTAACCACAATCCGTTCCACACGGGTTCGTGAGCACCGCACACGGGCGCCCTCGTGATCCTAGCCTACCCTAACCTACCCCAATATAAGGCGCGGCCATCGGCCCTCGGCACTGCCCCTAAATAGGCCCTGCATGCCATCCTGCGGTGAGGCTTCCGGCGTCGATAAGAGAGTATACCCAGAGTACCGCTTGCCGCTGCCTTGATTCAGATGCCGAGAGCGTCGTGCACCTCAGCTAGTACGTCTTTATGAGTCACGCTGCGAGCCGCGTCTGTCCTCATACGTTTCCTGCGATCGGTCTCGAAATGAGTTGCCGGAGGTGACGACCACGACGGCTGCCGGGCCGGGCCGGGGACGGGACGGCACGACGGCACACGCCGCATGGCGGCCCGGTCCCAGCTTTAGTCCCAGTGCCCTACGGAGCGGAGACGGTTTCAGTTTGAGTTGCGGCGGGTCGACTTTGAGCTGAGTGAGCGTCGTCGTGGGCTGCGGGCCACTCACCCCCCCCCCTTCCCCTCGCCCTCCCTCCCTCCCCCCACCCCGCGGCCCAGGTTGCTGTGACTGTTCAGTGGAAATGGTTAGTGCAGTGCTTCAGTGGAAAAGAAGGGTTGGGTATCTCTCAGGCCTGATGGGATGGGACGGGACGGAACACGGGATGTGCTGGGGTTGGCGGCCCTGATTCTCGGACAGACTGGTCTTGAAGGGCCGCCCTGGTCTTCGACTGTCTCCAACAAGCGTTGACAACCATCCCTCGCATGGCAATCACTCTTGCAATACTGCCACATGGGCGAGTTTGCGAGAAGGAGAGAGAGAGTGCGTGAGCGTGAAAGACGTTAGCGGGGGAGGGGTAGTGAAGAGGGAGGGAGAAGAGGCTTGTGTCATGTGTCATTGCTCTTGCCATTCATTCTGAGAAGACGCGCAGCCGCGCCGTATCAGGAGGATATTAGCGCTGCGCTGCGCCGTGCTGCGGCCAACAGTGACCCCGCGGCACCCCGCGGCCCCCCGCGGCCCCCGCGGCCCCCGCGGCCCCCCGCCCCCCCCCCCCCGGCCCCCGTGCCGCGCCACTCCGTATGTCAGCGGAGTGGGCGGGGCCCATGGCAGGGTCCCTGTCCCGTCCCGTTCACTCCGCGGGCCCCCACTACCCCCGTACCCCTCGGGAGGCACGGGTTAAGCATGAAGGGCTCAAAGAAAAATGTAAGCCACCGACAAAGAATCGAACCACGGACCTGTCGGTCACCAACTGGTCTGCCTAACCATGCAGTACTGCGGCTGTAGAGGCTTTCCCCCTCTACTCCGCAGGAATGCTCGCCTGCTCGGAACTCGAATGCTTAATTTTTCCGAGCCGATCTTGATTTTCACCACGTGGAGTCACAGGCAGAGCGTCAAGACACAATGATACAAGAGGGTCTTGTCTTGTAGTACCATAGGCCTCGTAGACCCTTCGGTGAAACCGTTGCAAGACCTTTTTTCAAAATTTACAATTTTTTAATATAAGAATAACTGAGAACGCAATTCGTGGGGCCGTGTCGCGCCGCGGCCCCGACACACGACACTATTTCCGGGAAACGATGAGCCCGGCCATGGCCCGGCATACGACGCATCGTCGGGGAGGTGCAGCTGCACTAGGCCTTGGCCGCGGCCGGCCGCCCTCCTTCCAGGACGACGTTGTTGCGTCACTCCCACGGAGCCCCGCTCCATCCTATCCACCTGCCACCTGGCCGATACACACTCAAGTGGGTCGATGAGTGTGTGTGTGTGTGTGTGTGTGTGTGTGTGTGCGCGCACAATGGTGTTCATGACTCACAATCCGCGGACGGACGCACCGGTATGTACGTCACACCGAAAACGGGAGGATGACGACACACACACACACACACACACACACACACACACACACATGATCGAGAGCACGGCGGATGCCATGCCTCCGGCACGTGGGCGGAGCCAAGTGTCAGAAATCGCACCGCGCACCGCGTCACGCCAGCCCGTAATCTGACGGTGGACGACGGCGCGTTTCCAGAGCCGATAAGGGGTCGCACCCATATTACGTGACCTTATTTGGGGGGGAGGTGTCGAAGCCAAATACTACGCCCTATCTTAAATTCATGGAAAGGTTAGGTTATCTACGTCACGAGGGGGGGGGGGGGGGGGGTCAAAAAGCGGTCCAAAATCGGTCACGTAATATGGGTACGGTCCCTAAGGTCCGACTGCTCGCGGTTGAGATGAGAAATTGCGGCAGTTGGGACGGGCGGCGGCGGCTGCTGCTTGGGGGTGCGGTGACAGCTGACAACGGTGCGGCGGTGGTGGGTAGTGGCGGTGGCGGCGTTGTCCCTTCAATCGAGCGCACTGCACTTCCCCGACCCGACAGACAATTACAACAACTCTGTTCCATGGAAGACGAAGACGGCCGCCCGCCGCGGTGGGCCTTTCCTTTTTCTCGACCCCCCTCTCTCTCCCTCCCGGCCGGACGACGATGACAATTCACGTGAAAGGCAAAGAAGGCAGGCAAGGACGTATAACGAGAACGGCAGTAATTATTTTCCCTGCCCGTTCAGGCTTCAGGCCCTGCCGGCTGTTGGCTGTTGCCGCGGCGGCGCCCGCTCCGCCCGCTTCCAAGTAGGAGCGGCCCGGCCCGACCCTTCATAGCGATAGCGACGTAATTTTGTGCATAATGTAGGGCATCGCTACACACCTTCTCGGAAGCTTTCGGGCCTGCTGCTGCTGCTGCTGCTGCTGCTGCTGTTGCGCTACAGAAGAGAGATGTGATGACAGGAGAGATTTTTGTATTCCACTGCCGCATGCTGTGTAGCAGCAACATGGCGCGCGTCTCTTCTACGATTCGTCCCAGCCCGTGTGTTTTTTTCCCTCTCCTTTTTTAAAATTTTTAATTTTTTATTTCTTTAGTTCAGTTTGTTGGCCGCGGGGACCAGTAGCGGGCTCGCTGTCAGTAGTCGGGGCGGAGCAGGGCGCGCCGCCGTCCAGCCGTCTTCGTCCCTATTTCAATGCGTCCAATTTAGAGCGTATTGTGGGGAGGGAGCGGGGCTGAGCGGGGGGGGGGGGAGCGGGGCTGAGGGGGGGAGGGGGAGCGGAGGCACTGCAGCGGGCGCAGCGCGCGCGTGGCCGCACAAACACGCTCATCACGGCCAGCAATGACAACTAGGCGGGACTAGGCGAGACTAGACGAGACGGCTGTATGGTAAATAATAGACACGACGCGCTCCTGTGGGGGGATTCGAATATACCACCCATGTCAACGTCCGTTTCAAGAAAATAGGGTGCCGCACTTAGTAATGCGTCGACTAGAGGTTGGTGGAGCGGAGCGATTCTAGGCAACGGAGGGAAGTACGACAAAAGAAATGAATAAGTAGTGAAGGGGCCGAAGGGAAGGGAAGCGAGTCTAGCCAGTGGCTACGTTGACTCGGCTTTCTAGCAGATGAAGTTTCAACTTCAGCTAGCTTGAACTTAAGCAAATTAGCGTGGCAAGTTCCAGTTTTTCGCCCGTTGTGGCCAAACTATACGTTTCCGCCCCTTATAACCTTATATGAGTTCGATCGTACCATCCACCCCTACGTGTAGAGCTCGTCAAATTTGCAAAATTTCAATGTTTAAAATTTGTCACTTTACGTTCACTAGGATAAAGATACTTTCAGAATTCCCGCACCTAGCAACCTTTATTACTTGTGAAAGGAGCATCCACCTTGCGCACATTTCAACGCGCGAATCGCCGCCGTATGGCCGGCCTATGGGCATGGCACGGCACGGGTCGGCGCGGGGCTTTCTCGTAAACACTGGTAGGGCGGGCCGTGCCGCAACCTCGTAAACACTTTTTTTTTTTTTTTTCGGGACAGGTTTCCTCCGCGACGAACGGTTCGGGGTACGCGAAGTCAGGTGGTGAAAACCGCGATTCAGGGATTCAGGGACTCAGGGATTGCCGCGCAGAGGCCGGGGCCGTGCTGCTGGCTGGGCGCGGTGCCGTGCCGTGTGCGGCCGGAGGCGGAGGCGAGGAGCAAGAGAGGGACACCGCGAAAGCGTGCTCGGGTTTTTTGTCTCTCTCTGCGTCCCTCCACACCTCCGCTCTTCTCGGTCAACGCTCCTTTGCCCGCGTACTCCGAGGTCGTTACGACACGTTTGTCCGGGTGGTCGGACACGAATGCCCAAGTTATAGTTGAAAAAGTTTCTGCAAAATTCAACCTTTTTTTTTTGGGGGGGGGGGGGATGGAGGAGGATCAGCAAACGAACAAACAAAAAAAGTCTAAAATTGAGTTGCCTCGGCTTGAATCCAGCATAAATGCTGATAAACTCGTGAACAGTTAGTTGTCCGCGAATACACCTGGTCTGGTGTACTACCTTTAACGCCGACGCGTCAGGTCTGTTTGTCCGTCAACGCCACCTGCTGAGGTCGGCGTGGAGGGCGAACGCGAAGCGCAGTGCATTGCCCGGACAGGACGGCGCCCCCCCCCCCCCCCCCCCCTCTTTTTGCTGCCGACGGGAGCTGCAGCTGTGAGCCCAACCCCGCCGCTGCCGCCGCGAAGACGGACAAGGAACTGAAACCGCTTTCACTCTCACTCTCGCGCGGTGCGCCGCGGCGCGGCGCGGCGCGCTCTGCGAATCCGCGGCCGGACATAGACCCGCAGACCCAGCCCAGCCCAGCCTAGCCCGGACCAGACCCCCGCCGTCAGAGCCTTGTAGAACGCGGTGATGACGCTCGACTCCACGCCGAGGCCTCACGGCGAGCGTCTCTGTATTACGCCGCATTATTACATTTACGCGCGGCTCCGAGCCCCTCCAGCCTCCGGGCCCCTCCGGGGGCGTCTCTTTCCTTCCCTGCCCTGCGCTTGGGTTCTTCCCTTGGGCCTCGGCCCACGCACCCACCCACCCATCACCGCCCTGCCACCCACGCAATGAGGACTCAGGACCCGAGCTGCCAGCTGCCGGCATATCCGGCGACAATTTCTGTTCCCGAGAAATGCAATTGAGGCGCCGTAGCAGCGTACCCCCCCCCCCCCTCGCCGGACTGTCCCTCCCGGCCCGGGTTCAGTGCCCTTCACTCCGTGGAAGTAGACTTCTGCACGCACGCGTGCCGTGCGGGCTGCCTATCCCCCCGTCCGCAGGGGCAGGCCCTGCCGATTCGGCCGGCAGGACTCTGATGACGTGACTGCGGCGCGTACCGCAGAGCCGTGTGGTGTGTACTCTTCACGTCCGGCCGGTCATGTCCCCGTCCTGTGCAGGACGGAGTCAGTGGCGGTTTAAGGGGGGGGGGGGGGCGATCGCCCCCCTTGTGAGATCAGCAGCAGGCCGGCGCTCCGCCTGAAAGGTAGGCAAACACCTGAATTTTTTCAGGATCGTCCCCCCTGTGATGGAGCAGTTAAACCGCCACTGGACGGAGTAGAGGCGCAGCACGGAGCACGGCTCGGCACGCACTCCGCCGTTCTACGAAACCCGTCGCCGGCGTGCGACCCGCGTGCACAGCCCGGCCTGGGCCTGTCGTGGCGTGGCGTGGCGAGGCGTGGCGTGGTGTGGCGTGTACCCGCTCTCTCGCACTTCTCGGAGGCTCGTTAATACAGGTTATTTAAACCGTGTTTCTGTTCGCGGGGCCGGCGAGGACACGAGGAGGGGTCCGCCGACTGCCGGCTGCACCGTGGGCTGACAAAACGCACCACGTGCGGCATGGGGGCGGCCGGGGGCGGCCGGGAGTGGCGGGGGCTGGCGGGGGGCGCGGCACGGCGGGGTGGGGCAGGTGCGAGCGCCGCACTACTGGGTGCTCCACGCGTGTCCGTGTGTGTGTGTGTGTGACTGTGTTTGTGTGTGACTGTGTGTGCGCGCGCGTTTTCGGTTTCCACACCGGCCTGTGTGCTGGGCCGTGGGCCTCGCCAGCCCGGCCCGGGTCCCGGTCCCGTCCCCTCTACTCCGCCGAGCACATAGCTTAGCACACAAGCTTTCCGGGTAAAGGGCCGCACACGAACGCTTTTCACAGAACTCCTTCCCCTTCTGCTCGCCCCTCCCCTCCCCTGCCCCCCGCCGAGCACCGCCCACCCGCCCGCCCCCTGCCTGCCCCTCCCCTGGTCTCCGCATTAGTTCGGGTAGCTGCCGCACCGCGCAAAGCGGGAGTCTGCTTGAGGGCGCTGCCGTCGCGCCGTCGGCTCGGCCGTGTCGCTTCCCCGTGCTGCTCGCGCTCGGCTGGGCTCGGGCCGCGGGCCGCTGCCGCTCGGGCGGGTCTGGGGTCTGGACTCAGTCAAGTCTCTCTGAGTGCGCTGCGCAGAGCGCTCGGCGGTGTGTCCGTGCCGCGAGCTGGCCGCCCCGAGACGTCGTGTGTGACTACTTTGGATTACTTACCGCCGCCCCGCAACTCATCCCTGTGGATTATACTAGGATGCCTCACGGAGCTACGGCCCTCCCGCGACACGCTGGAGCCCTCTCATAACCGAGGTGAGGACCGCGAGGACGAGCATGACTGCCTGCGCCACAGAGTAGCGCTGGTTTCTCTATGGTCCACACCAGCGCCGTGTCTTGCGCGTCTAGGGCGGCCCTGCTTAAGGCACCCCGGGTGCTTAATTAAGCTCTGAATGGCCGCGCCCGGCTGTGCCCGGCCGTGCCCTGCTGTGCCCGGCTGTACCGGCACGGTGTAATCACCTCTACCTACGTTGTCCTGAACGGAAAGGACCTCGGGCGTCTAAACAAAGGCAAGGTGAGGTTAGAACCTCGATAGAGAAGTATACCCCGTTCCTCCTCACCTCACTCCACTGCGGCATGCCATGCCGTGCCGTGCGGGCCCGTTGGCCTGCCTTCCCCCGGCACGGCCGAGCCGAGCGCAGCCGAGCGCAGCCGAGCCCCTCCACGCTGGGCCGAGCCGAGCCGAAGCCCATAGGGGCAGAGCAGAGACCGTTTCTGGGAAGGCTTCGTCGCCCAGACAATGCCCCTGCTGCTGGCCAATACCTTGCGAAAGGCAGCCCGGCGACTCGCAAAGCTTTTGCAGCCACCGCGCCTCGCTTCTTTAAATTACGTTCTGCCTGGAATTCTAGCTCGGAACATCCCGTCCCATGCCGTCGCGGGGCGGGTGGTGTGTTTCCAAGGCCAAGTCACGTGTTCGGCTATGGCCCGCGGCTAGGTCCCAGTTCCTGCTCTTTCCCGCACCTCCTCTGTTCACATTCGCGCGGGCGAGTGTGTGTGTGTGTGTGTGTGTGTGTGTGTGTGTGTGTGTGTGTGTGTGTGTGTGTGCGCGCGCACATGCGTGTGCATAACGGTGTCGCTCCCCCCAGGTCCCCGGCCCGCCATGGCCGCCGACAGCTTTCTCTCCACAGCTCCCTGCAGGCCGCGGCCCCGCCCCCGCAGCGTCCTCCCCAGGACCCGCTGCCGCACCAGCCGCAGTCCGCAGGGCCCCGCGGTGTCTGGAGTCCAGCCCGCTGAGCCCGCCGCTAGCCGAGCCACACACGTCACATCGGCTCAGCCGAGTGGAGTGCCAACACTGTACCATGTCCTCGACGGGGCGAAGCACGCTCACACCGCGATGCCCCGCAGCGTAACGGCCACGTCCGCTCATTCATTCATTCATTCATTCATTCATTCATTCATTCGTCCATTCAATTCCGCGACGCGTCGTTCATTCGGCCCCACTAGGAACGCCACCACCAGCACTGCCACTGCGCACGGCATTATGTGAGGCATGACGGGCTCAGAAGCCTCGCCTCCAGCGCCTCCAGCCTCAGGGCCGGCGGATGTGACGTGATGTGACGGCGGCTCACCTGCGAGCTCTGGCCTGGCTACTCTACGCACAGCAGAGATAAGCTGATGGGAGGACCTTCTTCTCCACAGGAAGAAGGGCTCACGGTGTGTGTGTGTGTGTGTGTGTGTGTGTGCGCGCGCGCGCGCGCGTGCGCCGTTTATCAACCAAGAAGGAGAGTGAGGACGAAGGGGAGGAAGGGGCTCGTTACAGTCCAGACGTGGGAGGAAAAGAAAGGGCCGACAGGAAAGGGAAGAGGAAAGCGAAGGGGAGGCAGAGAAGTTAAATCATTCACTTCCGTCGTTGCTGCTGCTGCTGCTGGCTGTGCACACTGATGACGTATCGCACCCAACTTGCATTCCAGTGGGGTCGAAACCAAGTTGGTTGGCCGCGTTGGGGGCGGGGGACGGTTCCGCTGGTCCTACCGCCGCCCACGCCGTGGCCATGTCCGGCCGGCCCGCGCGCCCGTCCGCGTGCTGCCCGCCTGTCCGCTGTCTCTATGTCAACTCATTTCCTCTCTGATCCGGCCGGGCCGCCGGCAAACGGCAAAACCCCCGTCAGCACCGCACGGCTGCGCACGGCTCGCCCCATTCATTCCACTCACTGTCGCCCGCTGCCACCGGCGCTGCCACCGCCGGTACTCGAACCCCGGTCACGTCATGGTGTGACCAGCAAGGGCGCCGGTGACGGTGACGGCGAGCCGAGAGCAGCTGGCCGGCGGCGGGGCCGCGGGCTGGGGCCGCGGGCTCACGGCGAGGCAAACACTTCCAAAGAAACGGGGCGACGTGACGAGTCGGTCGCGGACCGTGACTTGGCGGGGGCGGCGGGGGCGGCGGGGGCGGCGGGGTCCTGTGTGGGTGTCTAGTGAGGGAGTACGGTATCCGTACGCCGCGCCGCAGGCGTCACGCCGCCGTGCCGCCATGCCATCGCCATCCTGCCGTTTGGACGTCCTCCAAACACACACACACGGCATGGTGGTATGTACTGGGCCTTGCGTCTCTGCTGGGCCCGGCTAGGCATGCAGGGAGCCAACGCCACCCCAACACGCGTCTAAGGATGGGCAGCCATGGGCAGCCATGGGCAGCCATGGGCGGGCTGGAGATAACGCATCCATCACCGGGACCCCAGGGACCGCACCGGGCCCAGCAGCCCAGCCCCACCGGGCCGGGGGCGAGTCGAGTCGCAGCCGGCTGGTATTCCGACTTCACAACAGACTTCTTGGGTCTGCTGGCCTGGCCTGGTCTGGGGCCTCTGGAACTCTGGAACGGCCCGAGCTTCTCAGAATGGACCCGCCCGTCCGCCCGCCCGGGCCGAGCCGTGCCGAGCCGTGCCGAGCCGTGCCGAGCCGGGAGCCGGGCCCGGGCGGGCGCGCGCCCAGTATGCCGTGGTGGCACGTCACGTGGGCCCTCCGGGCTCCCACTCCCACATGGCGCGCGCGTTTTTCGCTGCGTTGCAGCAAACTCCTGAATTGGGTTGTTCGTGGAACTGTGGTGGTGTAGTGGGGCGCATGTGGTGGTGCCGCTGACACTGCCCGCCCCCCGGCCCCCGCCCCCCGCCCCCCCGCAGAGGTGCCAGCGGCCGCGGCCCGTGCCCTCAGCGTGACGTCAGAGCTGCTCCGCGTCACACCGCGTCACAATCAGATCGGAGCGGCAGCGGCCTCTATTTTCGGGCGGGACAATAAAATAACACATGGCGTGGCGAGATGGATGTGGTTTATTTTTGGACGCCGCGCGCGATGCGCCGAAGATCTGCTGCCGTTGTTTTCTCATTTGCGAAACGGATTGTGCACATTTCTAATCCTGGCGTTGTAGTAATGCTAATTGCATCGTGGCCACGCTCCCACACACCGTACGGCCGGGCCGGGACGGGCAGCCCTGGGCAGCCCCGGGTCAGCGGGGGCGGGCTGGCGCCGGGGAAAGACTGACACTGGCGTTCTCCGTAACTGGCTTAGGGAGCAGGTGCCTCCCTCCCTCCCCCTCTCCGTGTCTCTTTCTCTCTCTCTCTGCCTCGCGCTCGAGGTGTAATGACTCGAGGCGTGGTACAACGGTTAACGGTGTCAAAGTCTTTTCGCCTGTAAGCGCCACCTCACCCTGTGAAGTGTGAAGCACACACTCCGCTGGGCGGGCTGGCTGAGCTGGATACGGGCACTGTCGCTTCGTCGCTTCCCAGGAGCGCCCCGCCGGCCCTGCCCCGGTAATCCGTGTGTGTGTGTGAGAGAGAGAGAGAGAGAGAGAGAGAGAGAGAGAGAGAGAGAGAGAGAGTGAGTGAGTGAGTGAGTGAGTGAGTGAGTGAGTGAGTGAGTGAGTGAGTGAGTGAGTGAGTGAGTGAGTGAGTGTGAGTGAGTGAGTGAGTGAGTGAGTGAGTGAGTGAGTGAGTGAGTGAGTGAGTGAGTGAGTGAGTGAGTGAGTGAGTGAGTGAGTGAGTGAGTGAGTGAGAGAGAGAGAGAGAGAGAGAGAGAGAGAGAGAGAGAGAGAGAGAGAGAGAGAGAGAGAGAGAGAGAGAGAGAGAGAGAGAGAGAGAGAGAGAGAGAGAGAAAGAGAGAGAGAGAAAGAGAGAGAGAGAGAGAGAGAGAGAGAGAGAGAGAGAGAGAGAGAGAGAGAGAGAGAGAGAGACCGAGCGCCTTCAGTGAGCGGAGCTGAGCTACGAACGGGAAGGTCGTCGTTAGATCAGTGCTAAAACCGCGGAGCAAGGTCCTCTAGTGTGCTAACGGTTTCTATATGGCAATCCGAAATAGAAAAAAAATTTGAAAAGTGAGGAAAAAATTCAGGAATTTAGATCCGATCTTGGAATTTCGGATTCGAATCCCAATTCTCGAATTTCTGGTTTAGGGTATATTTTTTCTGCGCGTTTCTGGAGCACCTTGAGCTGACGTCGCTGGTCTTGCACAGCCCGGCCCGGCCCAGCCCGGCCCGGCCCGTTGCGGTTCCACGAGGTTCCACCTCTCATGGTTCCACTCTACTTGGTGATCACGCCGAGGCCTCGCGCCCGGCCCCAGCTGGCTCGGCTCCCCACCAACACCACCACGCCACCTCCTTCTCCTCTTCCTCCTATTCTGCTATTCCCGCTATCGATAAGACAATCGCTTTTAGCGGTAAGCGCGTGTTGTCTCTGGTTCGCGGAACAGATACACCTCGCCGGGCCCCGCTCCCTCCCGCCCTTCCCTTCCGCTCCCGCCGCCGATGCCCCCCCCCCCTCCTAATAGTGTCTACCTGTCGCCGCTTTGTCCGTCAGGTGCTGCGGAGCGGGCTGACCGTGGCCGATTACGTCACGGTCCCACCCTCTGGAACCTCTGGAAGCTGGAAGGGCGAGTGGTTAGCGTTTCATCTACTCCGCCATTCGCCGCCGCATTCCAGGGATCCCAGGGATAGCGAGGCGAAGAGGGAGGCGCGGCGCGGGTGGGGCCCGCGAGCGAATGTCCTGGCTGGGCCGGCAGGCAGGGAGGGGGCAGGCGGGAGGGAGAGAGGGGGCGGGACGGAGGGTCTTTCTTGATTAATTAATTTCGGCGATAGATTTCTAAGAAAGGCGGGGCGGTGCGCGCGCCTGCTGCTCGCATTTCTCGAGAAAAAAAGGGACTGTATTATGCGCCAGAAGCACAGAGATTACGCAGGGCCCTGTCCAGGTGTCGTGTTGCAACGCTTCCATGTAATCGACTCGGGGAGATTATTATGATTATTCGCCAAGGTCGCGTCGCGAGGCCCCATCCTACGGCCCTTCTGATGGTCACGTCGCAACGGCAGTTTTTAATATTTTTTTTTTTTTTTGCGACCGCCGTGATTCTGCGAATTGACGGCCATGCTGACCTGGCAATTTAAAATTAGCATCCACATTATATGGTATGAGTAGTTTATACGTACTGGCATTGACAGGTGCGTGCGTGTGAAGGCCGCTGCGTGTGTGTGTGTGTGTGTGTGTGTGCGCGCCGGGATATTACATCTCATGAGAGAGGCACAGAGGCAGAGGAGAGACCTTTGGGCCAGGACATTGGGTTCTCTGCGTTGCCATTCCCTCCACCTTCTCCTGCCTCACCCGTCTGCTGTTTTTGATTGAACGCAGGCGCGTAATGGAAGGAGTTTCGCGGAATCGATGCTGGATCTTCCCCTCGAACCTTTGGCAGGACTGGCACTGGCAGGGCCGGAGGGCCTGGATCTGGGAATAAAGCCCAGTGTACTGTACGCCCCGAAGGCCAAGGGAGACCGCAGCAGGGGAAGGGCAAATCTATTTCTGACAGACTGCGCACAAATGGCGCCTGTTGGATAGGCAACTGTTCTGTGCGCCGCCCCCGCCGTGCCCCGTGCCTCGCCGCCTCCGTACTCCGCGCTCTAATCTGTGTGTATGCACTCCCCCGCGCCGCCGCCGTGTCGTGCCGCGAGCGCGCCGCCGAAATTCTCATGAACGGCATGCGAGGCGGTCGTTAGCCGTCGTAGTCCACCGCCGCCTAAAGGCTCTTGCGCGCTAATGATCCAGGACCGTTAATAGTTCGTCGGAAAAACGCGGCGGTGTGTCTGTCTGTGTCTGTCCCACTGTGCCCCGTCCGGCCCCGCCCCACCCCGTCCGGCGCGGTGCCGACGTGTCGAGGGACGTTCCAGATCCACCTCAGGCCGCCGGCCGGATGCCTCTCAGGGGTGACCACGCCCGCGGAAAGGGGAAAGAGAGAGAGGGAGAGAGAGAGAGAGGGAGAGAGAGAGAGAGAGAGAGAGAGAGAGAGAGAGAGAGAGAGAGAGAGAGAGAGAGAGAGAGAGAGAGAGAGAGAGAGAGAGAGAGAGAGAGAGAGAGAGAGAGAGAGAGAGAGAGAGAGAGAGAGAGAGAAAGAGCAGATTTCCTCTTTGCAGAAGCGGGCTGGCAAACATCGTGCGATGCTGTGGGAGAACAGAACTCAGCTCTTCCGGTTCTGTTCTTTGGAAGCGCCGAGCCGAGCCGAGCCCGCGTGCTGGGGGTACTGAGTGGTAACTGGGTATACACGGTACACATCCCTTGCCCTGCGTCATCTCAGCAGTTCTCCGGAAAACCAAAGGAACCCTGCTGGCGCGGGGGCGGCGGGGGATGGGGGATGACGAGGCCGGGGGTGGTGCCGCGGGGTGCTTGACTCGCGCCCAGCCCGCCCGGCTCGGCTCGGCTTGGCTAGCTGTGTATATTTGCCCCGACTCAGCCCGATTTGACCGTGACTCGACTCGGCCCGGCTGCGGCGGGCTGCGGCGTGGCGAGGCGTGGGCGTGACGTCAGGCAGTTCGATCTGACAGGGAGGAGGGGGAGGGGTGGGGGCAGTGGTTCGGAGCCCCCCCCCCCCCCCCCCCAGGCCCCGCCGTGGCTGCGGCGGAGCGGCGAGGATAAGCCGTTTGTGTCCATTGGTCGGCGGGCTTAGGTTCGCCCTTTGCCGCCCCGACTCGGACGCAGCCCGCCCCGCCTTCTCTGGAAACACGCATGAGGACACTCCCCTACCGGACTTCCCTCGCGGCTCCGGCCCCCGTGCCCCCGATTCGATAATACGCGGCGTGAGTATTCCCGTCCTTGTCACTCTCGCTGAATCATTCACGCCGCCTGCGAGCTGTGGAACCGCTGATTGCCTTTTAATTGACATTCCTTTCGCGCCGGAGCCAGGGCCTGGGGATGGGGGGAGGGAGAGCGGGAAGCCCGGGGAAGAACACTGGCGCCGGCGCCAGGTCGCGAACCCGGAGACCGTAAAACTGAAAATGTTCGCTGGCTGTCGGTGTTATGGCGGGTCGAAGGCCCCCAGCCCGGCCCCGCTCGCTGTAACATTGTGTATGTGCCGGGTGCTTAATGAAGGCCTTCTGCACAGCTGTTTCTGCGGTGGCCGCGGCAGCATGGGAAGCGGCGGCGGCCGGCGGCGGCCAAGTGGCGTGTTCTTCGCACTGACCTTTCCTTCCCGCAGTGGCGGTTGAACTGCTCCATCACAGGGGGGGGGGGCGATCCTGAAAAATTTCAGGTGTTTGCCTACCTTTCAGGCGGAGCGCCGGCCGGCCCCCCCCCCGCCCCCCCTTGAACCGCCACTGCCTTCCCGCACCCGCCTCCTGCCGGCCAGCGGTCCAGTCCCCCGCCGGGTGTATATCTCGTGTATTAGCAGCCAGCAGCGCCGGTCGCGAGGGTTGGGTTCCGTGAAAAGCCATCATCGCCTCTGTTTCGCGAGGACTTGGCCCCGCTCCGCATCACCTCTCTCGGACGGTCACGTGGGGCCGAGGCCGAGGGCTCCGGTGGCTCCAGCCGCCCCGCCATCAGATTGGCAAACTGCACGCAGCCCGTCGACACCTTTTGCGCCGGTTTTATATTTTCTTCATGCTGGGGGACGGACGGTCCTCTCCTGTCGCCAGAATAGAATAGCAGAGTTGGGTTGGGTTCGGGCTCCGCCTGGCTCCGCCGGCTGTGGCTGTGGCTGCCTGTGGCTGTGTGTGCCGCGGCGCGGGGTCCGTGAGGTCCGTGCTGCCGTCGTACGGCTGCGGGTCGCTGCCAGTCCTTCCCAGAGAGCGAGACTTCCACGAAGGTCCGCCCGACGCTCCCCTCCCCCCCCCCCCCCCTACCAGTCAGTAGCGTACCCCCCTGGGCCTGGCCTGGCTCGGCGTGGGCTGTTCTGTTCGGTCCCACACCGGGCCGAGCCTATCCGCTCGCTAAACTGTTGTTTCGACGCGATTCCGCTTTGGGCGTGGCGGATGGCGTTGGAACACTATTAGTAGAGCGGGGGGCGTGGCCGGGCGGGGCTCGGCAGGGCGCGTCCAGTTGCAGGAGCCATGAGAGAAGGGCGGCCCTGGAGTCGAAAGAGAGGGGGAGGGCGCGTCCAGTTGCAGGAGCCATGAGAGAAGGGCGGCCCTGGCCCTGGAGTCGAAAGAGAGGGGGCCCAGGTTCTAGTGAATTTCAGCCCGCAGCGCTGCATTTCGTAATCAGAAACGTCCCCTCTGTGCAACCATGAGCCAACTTTGTTCAAAAATGTTCCACGAAATCGCTGAGATCGACTTAAACGGGCTGCCGAACGCTTTCCGGAGGCTCCAACATGGTTTTTAAACGGCGGGGCTACGCGCGTCGCCGCCATGACACTACCGTCATTCCGCTGCGCGATTGTTTTCCCCGCCGTTGTCCCTTTTCTCCCTCTCGGAACGCTCATGGGTGGACTCTGCTTCATTACAACTGCGCAAAATGTGGCTACGCTACGCTAAAAACACTTTTATGTCCAGATGTTTTTGACCCGCGTCACAGAGAACCTAACCCCTGGACAGGAGATGTAATTAACCGGCTCGGGCAGGCCCAGCGACCCCCCCTCTCTTTCGACTCCAGGGCGGCCCTTCTCTCATGCAGGAGCAGAAGCAGGCTCACCCCGGCTGGCCGAGCCCAGAGGAAGACGACGAGAAGAGAAACCGAGAGGAGAGTCGTGTTTCGGACTCGCTCTGGACCGAGAGCACGCGGGCGGGGCGGGGCGGGGCGGGGCGTGAAGTGGTCTGCCGGCGTGGATGATGGCATTTCCGTGAAGCACGCGTTGCACAATACTACCAGCGGGGCGATGCGGGGCTGTGCGGGGCGGACGGCTCTACCAGGCGTTACCCGGTATCCACCACCCCGCCCCACCCCGCCGCTATCCCGTCCTGCCCGAGTTCAGCGAAACGGTGTCCGACGCGATGTGATGCGACGACGCCTGTGGCGGGCTTGTGCTGTGCCCCGTCCCGTCCTGATCACTCCGTGCGCACGTGCTCGCCTAGCCACCTGCCGACTGCCGCTCTGTCTTGTCTACTATCTCCCTCCCTCTCCGCTACGTTACGTTACGCTGCACGACCATGTTGCCTATCCAGCTCCACGCGTCGACACCTCAATTTTTCATCACGGCAAGCGGCGGCGGTGGTTCCGCGAAAAAAGAGAGAAAATAGGAGAGAGAGAGAGAGAGAGAGAGAGAGAGAGAGAGAGAGAGAGAGAGAGAGAGAGAGAGAGAGAGAGAGAGAGAGAGAGAGAGAGAGAGAGAGAGAGAGAGAGAAAGAGAGACAGAGTGAGCGAGCGAAAATAAAATACCAACAACAAATGACGACTGCCGACACGGTTCTGTCTTTTACCTGGGCGCGGTTATCGTCTTTATATTGCCTTTATAGTATGGCGGATTCCTGGAGTCGGCCGGCCTCCCCCTGCCCCGCCCCCGCCCCGCCCCCGCGGCGCCTCACCGCCTTCGCGTCCCTTTGGCTCTGTCTGTCACGTGTCAGAATGGCTTAACTTTCTCTGTCGGTGTTGGGTGTTTGCCTCACTGGAGCTGACGGAGCTAAGCTAGCGCTGCTGAACGCACCGCGGCCTCGCCGCAGCTCGCCAGATCGCGGTCGTTGTTCAGGCCGCAGCGCCGCGCCCGCTGAGAGACTTTTCGGAAAAGGGGAGCCATAATCACGGACACGGCAAGAGTGGGGGCGTTGCGTGTCGCTAACGTCGCGTTCGTGCGGGGAGGGGCAAAAACCGCCGCGGCACCGGCAGGATTTGAACCCGCTCCGCCGCTTTTTGCCCCCCTTCCCCACTTGCTATCCCCCTAATCATAGTCGAGAAAAAATAAGGCCGGCCGCTTGGTCCCGGACTCTCGCGACCGGATTTCGGCAGAAAAGGTTCCCCCCAGAAAAACGTCGACTGATCGGTTTCGAATGTACCGCGGTGAGCCGAAATTAGACCGACTGCCGATAATGATGATGTCATGTCTCATTAGTACAGCAGACTGACGCCCGCCCGCCGCCAAACTGCGTCAGACCAAAACCCGCGGCCGGAACACCCGGACCCGATGGGATGTGATGGTCGGTGTGTGTGTGTGTGTGTGAATTGATTTTTTTTTTAAATTTACGAGCCAGTCGAGATAATACCAAGCACCACGTCTCACGCCGCGGGCCGCGGGCCGCCCCCCCCCCCCCCCCGAAACCGGCGACCGGGGTAGTCAACCCGCATAACAAACGCCTGAATGTAGGCAATTAGCGCGACATATCCCCCTCCGAAACCCAAGTCTGGCTACGGCCCTGCGGCGCGGGATCGTGTCACTGGCGTTAGTAGTACTACCTGGGAAGGTAGTACTACTGGTAGTACTACCTGGGAAGGTAGTACTACTGGTAGTACTACCTGGGAAGGTAGTACTACTGGCGCTGACTTGGCGCCCGCCCCGGCCCCGGCTGCTGCTGCTGCTGCTGCTGCTGCTGCAGTCTGCAGCTGCACCGCCACCAGTTTGCGGAATTTGCCCACTGCATCCTGCCGGGCCGGGCCGGTGGCCAAGCGCCGTGCTGAGGGGATAGGAGGGCGTTGGCGGCGTCAGCTTCTTCAGCGTTGCCGCTGTGCCGCCGCGTCGCTTCGCTGAGGCTGAGGCGCACGCGATCCCACCAAATAACCGCCCCGCCGACGCCGACGCCCTGGCCTCGGCTCGGACCACCTCGGACGGCACACGGCACGGCGGCCAAGTTCGTGCGCCCGATGTCTGCTTTCGGTCTCGACGCTTTTGCGCCCCCTTGGCGACGGGGACGTTTGACGTCCCGGCGGCGGCGGGAAGGGGAGGGGCCTTTGGCTCCGTCTCGTCGTTACGTCGTAGAGTACAGTGAGTGAGTGAGTGAGTGAGCGGAGGGCGCGCGGGCTGAGGCGCGGACCCCCGAGGGAGGGGGGGGGGGGGCAGCTGGTCCATTCAACAGCAGCCGTCCCCGCACCGCGGCATGGCCGTGGGGCTCTTTGTCGCTGACCGCTGCAGCTGCAGCGGGGCGGGACCAGGCGGGTCGGCCACGGCTGCTTACCGACATTCCTTGCTGAGACCCCCTTTGTCTGGTCGATGAATCACACTGCGCCTGCGCTGGTGCTGGGGCCGTGGGTCGCGGGCCGCAGGGGTGGATGGTGGATGGAATGGAGACCTTCCGGTGCAGAGCAGTGCATACTGTCACCGAGCGTCACTCGATCCGCTGACAGACCCCCCCCCCCCTTTGCCGCCTCTTTATGTTATTCCCGAGAAAGCAACGACGCGAAAGCGTCTCACGGCGACACTCCCGGAAGAAGCTAGGTAAGGGGACGAGGTGTTTTAGTGATTCTAAGTGTGCCGTGCCGGCATTGGGGCCGAGACCGCCGCACGCAAGCACCGTGCCACTTTCACCCTCTGATATGTATAATATAAATATATGGCAGGGGATGGTAATGCTTTCTGCATCTGCATCCCGGTGTGCTGCTTTCTCTACACATTCAGTGGATCATCTCCTGTGTGGGTCCGTTCCCGTTCCGAGCGAGTGCAGCCTGTCCGAGCCTCGCTCTGGTCTGGCTGTTCTGAGCTCGAGCCTCTGTCTAGCAGCGGGTAGAATCCTTCCCTTTCCTTTCCTCTCTCTCCGCGGCCTGCAGCCGCCGCCGCTGCCGCTGCCGCTGTTCGCCGCGGGGAGAGGGAGGGAGAGGGGCCGCAGAGGCCCGCCGCCCGCCGCCGCCACAGACAGCCCGGTCCGTCAAGGTTGCTTTCCGAGAAGCGAAAACTCCGACCCATGCAATCGCGTATTCGTCGAAGGAATTGTTCCGCAAAATACGCTCTGCGAATCCCATCCCATTCCATGCCATCTCAGAGCGGAGGGGGGACGGGACGGGACGGCGACACAGCAAAGGCGGAGTCAGTCAGCTATTTGGCGAAACAGCCGGTAGTGCAATTTGGACACGCAGCGAACCAGTGGCGATGTAGTGGCGCCAACGTGGAGTGCCCTGCCCTGCCCTGAGCCTGAGATTGCCGACGGCCGGACTTTGGAAGGCCGGTCCGCGTCACGCTGACGGTGTGGCCAAGTGTTTGCGGTGTCCATGTGTCCACCCACGCCGTAAGCACGCCTGGCGCGTGGCCGCGTGGTGCTGATAAGCGGCCATTGAAATGTTCTGTACTCATGTTACTGTCGCTCTGTGTTTCAGGTGGTCCTTCAGGATGGCGCCATGTCTGCTATGACCGTGTGTCCCAAATGCCGGCACGAGTTCCCGCCTCACTCTCGGCCGCTCCCGCCGGCACAGAGCCCGCAGCCTCAGCCCGCCCCCGCCTGCCCGTGCAGCGGCCTGGGCCTGGGCGGCGCTGCCCCTGCCGCCTGGCTGCCTCTGCCACTCGCCTCCGTCCAGCCCCAGCCGCCGGCCTCCGCGCCCTCACCGACGCCGGCCTCCGCCATGCTGTCGCTGTCCATCACGGCGTCCAGCGCCACCTCCCTCAACGGCGGCCATGTGGTGGTGAACACTACACCGGCGCCCAGCGCGCCCAGCATCTCCGTGACGGCCACCCTGCCCGCCGTGCCCCAGATGTGGCCGTGGGCTCAGGCCGCCCCGACGGTCACGGTCCCCACCAGCGGGGTGCAGATGCCGTCCTGGGCCATGATGCCGACCCCCGGCCCCGCCGCTGGCCCCGCCGCTGGCCCCGCCGGTGGCCCCGCTCCTCAGCAGCCGCCGCTGACGCTGCCGCTGTCGATGCCCGCGTGGGCGGCTCCCCGGCCAGCGGTGGCGTGGGGAGCACCCCCGCCGACGCCCCTCACCCTTGGATTGGAGCTGTACCACTCGGCGCCGAGGCCACCGCCTACGCCGACGCCGAAGGGAGCGCAGTACAGGCTGACGGGCGGTGGTCTGCTCCAGGATCGTGGCCAGGGCCAGGAGGCGCCGGTGCTGCTGCAGCCGCGCGGCAAGCCCAGCCCTCCCGGCGCGTCCTGCGGCTCCGCCTCCGCCGCCATGTCCATGTCCGGCATCGTCCCCGAGCAGTCGCCGTCCACGCCGCTGTCCTTCGTGCTGCCCGGTGGCGTGGCGCTGGCCGGCCTCGCGCTGGACCTGCTGCCGCTTCCCGTGCCCATGGCCGTGCCCCAGCCCCCCGCCGTACCGGAGGCCGCGGCCCGACCTCTGCCCGCGGTCCCCAACGGCACCCCGGAGGCGGACCTGCGCCTGCTGCAGGCCACGACGCAGGCCCTCAAGGCCTCGGGCTGGTACTACGAGGGCTTCTCGTGGCAGGAGTCGGCCGCCACGCTGCGCAGCGCCGCGCTCGGCACCTTCCTGGTGCGCGACTCGAGCGATCCGCGCTTCCTCTTCTCCCTGAGCGTGCAGACGGACCGCGGCCCCACGAGCGTGCGTCTGCTGTACATCGCGGGCGGCTTCAGGCTGGACGCCGAGCCACACCTGGCGCCCACCATGCCGCTGTTCCCCTGCGTGCTGCAGCTCGTGGAGCACTACGTGGCGCACCGCGGCAAGCGCGGCTCCTCGGTGCCCAGCAACACCTCCGCCGCCACCCCCGCACCCGCCCGAAACCGGGAGCAGGTGTGGGTGGACGCGCGGGGCCAGATGTACTCTCACATCCTGCTGTCGGCGCCGCGCCGCCACACCGTGCCCGGGCTGCAGCACCTCGCCCGCCTCGCCGTGCACCGGCAGCTCAAGACGGTCACCATCCAGGAGCGCTGCGAGCGCATTAGTGAACTGGAGCTGCCTACCACCCTGTGTCGGTACCTGGAGGAGTACCCGTACACCATTTGAAGGAGGTGCCCGGGGCATCTCTACCCCCATCTCGTCCTCGTCCCCAACCCGGTGAACCAGAAATTGGTTGTTCCTAGAGTCTAAGATTTAGGTCAATGAGGGTTGTAACAAGTTGTTGTAACATGTTGCATTCTTTAACAGGGTAAGGCCATTTCAAAATTATGTCCTGTAATGTGGTTGGAAAAGGATTCAAATCTGGGACTGTCATCACACTTTGCCTCTATTACTAGTACTGATGTGATTTAAGTAAAGAATGATGACATGACTGTTGTCACAGGTTTGAGTACTTTCTGATGTAGAACATTGTAGGCTTTAGCCCTTAGCCCAATTTCTTTGTGTCAATCCTAGTACTTTAATTAATGTCACTGTTCAGTTTATTTCCCTGTGAGTCACTCAGGGAAGTTCAAACCAAATAATAGGATAATAATGTCTGTACTTGAGTGTTATTAGTGTCCTTTTCATTTGTTTGTATGTTTGTTCTCTTTGTAATTTTTGTTTGGAATTGTTGTGTGTGCTACTGAGAGTGAATGTGTTCTTGTGAATGGAATTGCATATTGTTCAGCTACCTCAAAAGCATTGTTACCACTGGCAGCTGCTGCTGAGGCTGCTGCCACTCACTAAAAAGAACAGGGCATCTAGATCTTTTCCTTCTGGCTGCTGCTGTCTATTTTGTGATATTAATTTATTTATATGATAATCAAGAATCTATTTTTTTTGTTTTATACTGAAGTGTGTTGGATGCATAGTACTTTTATAATTATTCCAAATAATGTATAACATTTGCCACTTGACCTGAGTGGACTATGGTACAAAGTTATTGCATATGTTGTAATTTGCTAGTGAAATGAAATTCATTCATATCCAAGGAAGTTCCTTTATGTTAACTCAAAATTGTGGGCCTCTCTTTTTGCCACAGTGCACTGGAATCCATGAAGTATTTTTGTACTTGGCTATGTGCGTATTTATTTTGGAGTGAATCTGTCACCAATCATCCAATGAAAAGTACTATTTATTAAAAAGAAAGACTTTGAATATTGAAATCTTGTTGTTGCTTTACTCATTTTTTGCTTCCTTTACTGCTCATACATGACGTAGGAGCAGAAAAGATGCCCGTCTCGTTCATTTACCCTCCGTGATCCGAAAAAGTAAAATGAGACTGTTCTGAAAATATCAGTTTTATTTCGTGTATTGTCATTCGGTGGTAAACAGTGTTATTCAAAATAGAGTAACAGTTTTGAACAAAGCTTAGAAATAAATAAATAATCAGAAAAACTCTAGATTGGGCACACAAGAACCATACCACTCTATAAATCATCTAAGTACTTGTCAAACCACATGACTGAGTGAATGGTTCTCCTTAACATTCAGAGATCTATTTACTAATGGAAAACAAACTTAAGTGTCAGAAACAATATACCATTATGCCACCCATCACCATCTCCATCTGGTAATCAATTACACCACATCACTCTGGTATATTGTTTTTAACATACCAGAGAGACAAAGCTTGTGATTGCTGCAAACTAATCAGATCCGTCAAAATCCAATTCATAAAACACCTTATTTTCCTTGCTCCTATAATAAATAAATTAAAAAAATTAAAAGAAAAAAAAGGATATAGATCAGCAATAAGTAGACTGACTTGCAAAGCACTAATAAGAGAGTAGTCTAAAGCTTAAATGTCTTAGTTTATTCCAAAGAGTTACAATACCGATGTCTTAAGATCTACAAACAAGTAACATGAACATTGCATGTAACTCCAAGAAAATTCCTGTTAAGGAAGGGCACAACCATTACCATAAGTCCTTTTTCAACGCAAAAGAAAAGTAAAGTGATTCGTCAATGGCAAAGCTCGTTGAAAGTAAAAGTCAGAAATGTGTATCACAAAAGAAGAAACAACAAGTGGTCCCAACCGAAAGATGTGGAATGTTAGTCCATAAAGCACTAAAAAATAATTTACATTAAATAATTAACAATGGTGGTGGTTTACTCACTCAGGAACACCTACATTTACAACAATTAATAGTATAATAATTTAACAGCCATCACATTTTGTTATCAGAGCTCATTATCTTAAGACTATTCCAGGCCAATAAAAGTACCTCAAAGAGAACAGTTCTACTTACAACAATCTTGTAAGTACAGGATGAGGATGAACAGTTGAACAACTTATGTCGCAATTTCTTGTCATGGCTGGACCAAGAAACTCTTGGCTGAACAAAATCACTTAAACAGAATAAGAAATGTATTCCAGCGGCCACAATATGTAACAGGGGAACCACCGGTATTGAAATGCAACATAATGAATAAATGCTCTCATACTATCACAACTTTGATTTTAGCTAAACCTCTCAAAAAATATGGCAGTAACAGCAATCATATAATTGTCTGTTATAGTGAGACTTACTCTCTCTGCAAAGCTTCATATGATAATTCTATCATGGCAATGGCACAGACAATATAAGTTAGTGTGTATAACAATATGACAATCACCTTCACATTCAGGACGGTTAAAATTATTCAGCAACCACATTTTATGCAAAATCTTCATTCTCCCCCTTCTTCATTGGTATTACATATCAACAGAGATCATGCAAAATAAAACCGATTTCCATAAAAAAAAAATGTCACAGGTATAAAATACAGTGCTACCTTCATAATTTCCAGATGTCATACCATCACACAACAAAATGAGATGCTGTTTTGTGTTTGAACATCAAACAACAAAGCTATCAGAGTAACTATGACCTCGCCATAAACAAATGTTTCATTGTTTTTAAACTGTTTTCTTGGCCAGAGGCGTTTTGTGTTCCAAGTACTGTTTAGTATTATTGCACAGAACAAATTTCTTCTATTGATAAAAAGCCAAAAGCAAATTTACTGTTTTTCTTTTCCTAATTGACCTCAGTACGTTGCAAGCATGAAACAAGGCAGTTGCAGCTCCGTTTATTTAAAATAACCAAAGTTGAGCTTAAGTTGCTCCAAGAACATAAAGGTCAAAATAGTCTGAGGGCCCAAACGTACAAATGCTGGAACATATCCCTGTAACAAAGGTATCACACAATATACGTAAATGAATGTAAACCCAAGAAAGATTAAATTCAGACAAAAGTTTTTACCTTGAAAAATCCAAGTGGACCCAGCTTTGCTGTGTAGGTCACAACATGCCAAAGGTTCTGAAATTTAACAAATAATATTAATAATTACAACTGTCCTGCATTACTTGGCCCTTTTTTTAACCCACAGGTAATGTAAATGTACCTGGAATTCTCCTGGTTTTGCATTCATGGCCCTTGTTTTCAGGACATCAAGTGGTTGGCAGAGAGTAGTAGCTACAGCCCCCTGTCAATGAATGAAGAATTGATTGAAATGGAACGCTAACTGAGCAAGAGAGACATAAACCAGGCAATCACTTACAGCTGTTAGACTGGCAGTAAAGTGTGTGACCACATTGTCTCCAAAGTAGCCTGAAGCAAGAAGGTACAACTTGACTTGGTCATAAAATGAAAGTTGTCCAACAGTCATCAGTACGGCTCTTGCTGTAGCAACTGTGGCACCACCCCAAAGCCGACGTATTCCTTCCTCCCTCCAAACACGCCATAGACCATCAATGGCATGTTTATAACTGCAAAGAATAAGAGTATATTTCAGTTCAATATTCAGACACTTTCCACAATTTATGCAAAATTAGGACACACTTACTTTCTCCTACTTTCAGGAGGTAACTTAATGTCATTTTGCATACGAACGTTCACCAAATCAGCTGGCACACCAACGAAGCCTCCAACGGCACCAGAAACAGATGCCATACCAACCATTGTTAAAAATGATACCTGCTCCCCCTTTGGAGCAATCATCTGTTTGGAGACCTGATAAAAAGAATTAAAAAGCGAATGGTAAAGGACAGATACTATCTAGTGTACAATATGGTGGAAACAGACACAGTCAAACTATTCAGTCCATGCCTTAGTAATAAATCAAGCAAACCATGAGATGTTTTTAGCAAGCAAGTTTAGCAAGCTATTAGAGTAAAGCAGTGGTTATTTTTTTATTTTTATTTTGTTGTTGTTGTTGTGCAAGTCAGATAGCAGCATGCCTTCACAGTTCAACCGCAACATTAGCAGCACTACTAAGTTCTCAACCTTTAAAACTAGATATTTAAAGGAAAGACTCATTAAGTTACACTCATTTGGTCTCACAATTTCCTTCCACGAAGATAATGTCCCAATTGGATCATCTGCAGCACAACCTACACAGTTCAAAGAAATTTTTCTAACATTGACAAGTGGGATAATTTTCAAATACCACTAGAAAAGCAATTTAATAAGCAAATCTGACACACATTGCAGTTCACTTGCAGTGGAAAACGAAGCTTTAATTGCAGGTACCACCAATCCTGTTGCGCGTGTATGCATGGTGTTTCTCAGAGTTACTTTAGCCAGGAGTTGACAGTGTGTTACTACTTTCTAGAAATAAAAGTGGGGCTTACCTCATAAATTCCAAATCTTGCTGTTGAATATGTCAGTTGCCGACATAGTGAGGCTGACAGACCATTATACAGAGCAAAAACCCCTTGTTCCTTAATAATGTGACCAGTAAGCTTGAGAACAGATAGTTTCCCTGACTGTTGAGTTTGGAGATGTACCTTAAAAAGTTAAATCAGAGAGTACAGTATCAGATTTATAGATACTATCAGAATGAACTTTAAATTTATACAAGTAGTTGATGCTAGTATGACAACTTACTTTTAGAAGATCAAGAGGATGGGTCACACATGATGCGCCAGCAGATGCCAATCCACCAAAGTACCATCTGGCATAACGTTGTGGTTCCTTTTGTGTCATTGTTACACTAGGTCTAGGGTCCTATCTGCTGTTAGAAATAAGAGAAATTTTTTGTCAACAAAACCCATTTTTTACAAATTTAAAAGGGGGGCTAAAAATAGTGTGACACACAAAGTTTTGTTTGTATTATAATGCTACTCATTAAAATGTATAGCACAGCAAAACAAGGTCATGAACTCATTGAGAAGAAGTAAATGTTCAATGATCAAATGAATAATTTTCGATGTGAACAGTTAATTATGTTACTGTCTTCCTGAAGACAACTTCTTAAGGTCAAAGGGCAAAAGACTTCTGTCTGACCAGAAATAGAAGTCAAACCGCGGGTAAAAAATGCAGCTCTCTCGAAAACGACTTGGCTGAAAGAGTGTCCTACGGGTTACTGTCCTACACTGCCACAATCTTCCACATTCACACTGGACGTCAATTAAAGATCACAAGTCATGGGTCTTAATCAGTGTTGGGTGGACTAGGTTATGATCACCAGAGAAAAACCGCCAAAGAAAGTGATAGACAAGGCCGCCTGGAGTACAGCCAAGACTAGGAGAAATAGAGGTGACATAACGTACCCTTGATACCGGCTGATAGAGGTGAATTGACGGATTTCGATTACATCACATGTCATGTATGTCTCAGGGCCACACTCACATGGCCTTCGTCAACGCCTCCCACTCTCGCTTCTGCTTGTCGTCTGCTGTAAGATCCCTGCGGATGGGGAGTATCGCGATGTCACGGGGTATTGTCGGCATTTATAAAGTGCCGAGGGCCTGGCTTCGTCCTGAATTTCTTTATGTTTTTATTTTATTTTATTTTACAGACTTCCATAGGCTCAGCCAATCACAGATGGGTTTATTATTATTATTATTATTATTATTATTATTATTATTATTATTATTATTATTATTATCATCATCATCATCATTTCGTGCGCGTTTCGTTGTCATGGCATCCATTCAAGACATCAAAATATCACTGCACTTGTCTGCCTTACATCATCACCGAAAAGCAGTAAACATTACGCCGTTGGCTTGGGGAAGTCGATGGCGTCAGGGGATGCTGGGGACGCAGCTGCAGGCGCAGTGGTGGTGGCGTTGGCGGCGGCGGCGGCGGCGGCAGCGGCTGGGGGCGGAATGGGCCGAGTGGTGCCGGCGGAGCCTGCTGGGGAAGTCCCCTGGGCCGCTGCGGAGGCCGTGGCCGTGCCGTTGTGGATGTGGTGGCCGAGGTGGGGGCCGGTTTTGTCCACATAGAAGCCGAACCCGGGTCCCTCAACACCGTGGGGCTTGGTGATGCCGGCGAAGAGGCTGAGGCCGGGCTCATTGGGGCCGGCTGGGGCCGGGGGGGAGCCGGCGACGGGCTGCTTACCGGACACAAACTCCTGCGAGGCGAGGGGAGAAGAGAACGCAGCGGGTTAAAGGGAGCACTGGCAGGGCCGGGCCGGATCGGACATCCCGGCTACATGCAGGCGTAGACTTTACCTGGAAGAGCGCCTCGCACTGGGCGGGCCTGGGGCACGCGCACTTCATGATCTCCAGGAACTGCTGCTCACGCTGGCGCAGCCGGGCCAGGGCGTCCTCGACGGCGTGGTTGGCGCGCTGCACCAGATCGCTGGCGGAGGGGATCTCGGTGGGGTCGCGGTGCACCTCAGCCTCCAGGTTGACGCCGGGGATGTACGAGGGCAGGTGGGGGATGAACGAGGACAGCGACGGCAGGTGGGGCAGCCACGACTGCACGCGCTGCGGCAGCCAGCTGGCCACCCCTGTCGGCGCCGGGGTGACGGTCGGGTTGGCGGCCGGGGTGCCGGCCGGGGTCACATGGCTCTCGTCGGCTTGTTGCCTGCGGCAGTAGCGGTAACATATCACACCCGCCCGGCCTGGCTGTAGAGTACCACGAGAAGTGAGGACTGAGTGCCAGTGCGACGAGCAGGACCGTCCCGTCACTCACTGAGCGGTGGGCTGCGGCCCCGGCTCCGCTGCCATATCGTCGGGAACGTCTTCGGGGACCATGCGACCGCGGCGGTAGTACATCTCCCACTCGTCGAGCGGCTCGGATACCACCAGGGGTAGCTCGACGACGACCTGATCGCGCCTAGGCAGATCCACCCGTAGCTGGTCTGTGGGCGAACACAACAGGAACAGTTGTTGTCACTGTCACCCCCGGCCCTGGGTGCACCCCTCTGGACTGGGTTGGCGGATGAACTAGACTTACCAGAACCCAGGGGCAGAGGAGGAGGAAGAGGCCCTCCGTAGGCTGCCACGGTCACAGCGGCCGCACCCGCTGCCAGCAGCACCAACCAACACGAGTGCACTGCCATCCTAGACGTGCTCGCCTAGAGTCGTAGCAGCTGGTCGTAGGCTCAAAAACACCTCTTTATTCTCGTAACCAAAGCCTATTTACCCTCCAACATGTTCAAAAGCCTGATGAAGTAAGTTTCACGTCTTTGTATTATCCTTTAGTTGCCGTGGCATTCTATGTCGATCGGCACTTTGCATGTAATTGTGGAGCAGAAGACTTTTGTGTAGGTTATGTTACCCTTGATTGGTGGTTCTGCAAAGGTGTCAAACTCCAAAACTTTGGATCTTGAAGGACTTGAGCATCTTTCCTATTTTTATTTCAGGTTTGGTGTTAAGTCAAGCATCCTGACGGGTGCAGTGTACTACACCATTGACCAGGGACTCTGGGAGAGCACAGATAAAGCTGATGAGGTTTATGCTGGCTTGTACCAAGCTGTCGCTCCTTATATAAAGGAGGTTCCACTGGAAGTAGGTTGCGTTGCTAACTGCAAAAAAATCTGGATTTATTTACCTGTGACTTACAACTGTGACTTAGAAAGGTGTATGTTTTCCAGGCACCTGAACTTCCATCCCTGTCAAATTTTGGTGCCTCAACAAAACTCTATTACAATCAAGGAGTTATTGCCACTGGCAATTTTCTAAAAGATTTACCATCCAAAACTGCCTCCCTGGCATGTGAATTGAAATCTTCCATTTCAACCCTTTTAGAAGCTTCCACGTCTGGTCCCACATCTGATGGCAGCTCTACAGGTTCAGCTACAAGCAAATCCTAGAGATGTATCGAAATAATAGTATTCTTATTCTGTATAATTGTTGTAGTCTCTTTATTCACTCTGTTTGATCATTGGTGCAATTATGTGTGCAGGATGACCATTTTGTGATGTAGGAAATAGTTAAAACGCATGAGAGAATTTGTAAGGAAAATTCAAATTTTATTGCAAGATACTACACACCATACAAAAACAGTGAGGCCTATGGCACTTCAGCACCCTTGCATATTTCTATATGTAGAAGTCTCAAACATCTATAACAGATCCTACATACAAGTAACTTACTAGATGGAATTTTCTAGTCATACAAAACATTACAGTTCAAAAAAAAAAAAAAAAAAAACTTCTTTTACTTAGAAAAACAGCTTGATTGAAAACTGTGAGTACTTTTGATTGTATAAAATCACAGGTTACATTTTAAAAGTGGTGTAGCCCAGTTCACTAAAACTTCAGTGAGGAAGACAAGTGCATTAACTATTGATGCTTCCCATTTCTGATGAGAAATGGTTATTTAAATGGCACACAAAACAATAATAAAAAAAAAATATCAATGAAGTACATTACATGTCCATGTTCTTTCCAGATAACAATGTCTGGAGTGTACCTCACAACATTAACCCCATACGTTAAAACAAAGTTGGCAAATACAATCTTGCACATAGCTGACATAAGAAAGCCATAAAGCAGCAACCATACTAAAAATGCTCAAAGTTCAGAAATTCCACATTATCACTGGCTTTACATAATACCTTTAATTAGGAAGGAATGTGTAAAAAATGCACAAAACATTACAAAGCTCAGAAATCAAAATTTGAAGAAAGCCAGAGTGGAAAACTAGACTAGGAAACTTGCAGCTAACAAGCAATTCGTAACTCTGTAACATACAACAGCTTTACCCATAAGGGGAGAATAAAAATATCAAAGAACATGAAATGTAATAAAAAAAAAAAAAAATCTCCACATCAAGCATTATATCAACAAACAAAAAATTCTTTGGCAGTGTGTCACTGACTAATGTACTTCTTACACTCAGAGTACCATGCTTTTCCGATAGAACCAGTATTTACTTTGAGCTAACTTGAACGATCAACGAGTAGCATACATGAAGGCCTTCAAGAAATCTGGTTCCAATCTCAAAACTTACAAAAATTAAATTAACACCTTCATAGAGTAAAAAGAAATTGAAAAAGTGAAAATAATGCATGACTACTCCTGAACGTAAGAAAGAAAATCTAAAGAAATCAAAATCAATACACACAAAGTAGAAAAAACCACTATAACAGACCAGCAGATGTTGCTAAACAGCATATATTCCAGGAAAAGAGAAGATAGAGGTATTGTGTGAGAGCTGGTATCCCGAAGGGCTAACAAATTATAATCACAATTATAAATACGAAAAGTTCACAAACAAAGTGCACAACTTTCTTTCAAAAGTGAACAGCAAGTGAAAACAGTGCAAAAGACATTGAAAAATGATTGCAAAATCAAGAAGAAAAGTCTAAGATATGAAGAACTGTGCAATATCCAGAGAAGACATTTGTACTAGTGAAAAATAGTGAAATACATAATTACAAAAAAGAATGAACACATTCTTACGAAAGTACAAGGGGTTATCCATAAAGTACATCTGCACTAAAGAGTGATGGAGAGACACCAGAATACACAGAAGGGGATGAAAGCAAAAAAGTTCACAATAACACTGACATACTTTATGAACAATCCTTGATACGTAACCATGCAGGTTTTTAACTATATCCTCAGCATAAATTACTAACAGACAGAAAACCTTAAAATCACAAGGCAGTGATGTATACTACTAAAACTTTACATATAATGCCAAACTCAATATGTAGACAAAATAAACAATTCAAGGGCCCATTTTTAATAAATTTCATGTACCACAAGATACACACCATAAACACTCCATATCAACTTCACTAAAAAATAAATCCACAATAGTGGTACAGGTATCAACATCAACAAGATATATAAATTATTAAGTAGTTCAACAACGTCTTACAGCCTAAACTGAGACAATAATTAGTTAGGAGATTGAATAAAAGAGTGAAAACCTTCAATGTAGCATGATCAAGTAATACTGGCAATAATACATACCACTAATAAAATGGAAACGATCCAGAACTTATATTTAACTCCTGAACTAACAGCAAGAAGAACCAAAAGAGAAGCACCATGTGCCCGATTATGTGATGTTTGACAAAATGTATCTTATCACTAAAAGAAAAACTTGTGTTGGACAGTCAATATGAGGAATGGTTCGTTTTTAAAGGCTTGAGGACTGCAATATATGAAGCATATCACGAGAACAGAAGTGGAGTTCAAAACCACCCTTTAGACCCAAACTCCATGAGGATTTTTACTGGTAGGAACAGCATTTTCAAGCTGACGAGGAGATCCGATCATCTTACGAGTACTGCCTGGTTTATGGGGACCTGCACAGAACCAAAAAATAAAAATAATAATTTAATACCCAAACTGAATAGCATAGTGTCAATCCTGGAATTGCTCAGTATAATTATTCAAAACATTATCAGGAAGAAAGGTCCAAGCAAGCTTCCTAATGCACCAAATTACAGAAAAGATTCTCTTACCGAGGCAAAATGTGGATCCTGAGGACCAGCATGAGACAAACACAACAGATGTGAAACATCACTGTCTGAGTATTCTTTCTTAAAATCCCAACAATCCCCACCATGGAAGTCAAATTAATTGCATTACATACCTTCTAACAAGTGTTTCAGCTCTTCAGCAGGTGCAATAGCAAGACTTTGTAAGTTTGCTTCTTTCATGTCTGCAACCAACTGTTCAACCTGCTGCTTTTTATCTGATATTGCAGACTCCAACGCAGCGACCTTAAAGAGATCAATCACATTGGCTACTTAATCAACAGCACCCATGTCATCCATTTGCAAAAGCAAACAAAGATTTACAAACCTCTCTATGCAAATCTTCTCCACACTGGGCTGCTTGTTCTGATGACTGCTTTGCCAAATCTACTTGACGCTGCAGTCTTTCAACCTCGGATAATAAAGAACGCTCTAACTGTTGTCTGTTTTCTTTCTCAGCTATTAAAGCTCTTTGCTCCATTTGGGTGTCCTCGGCCAACAGTCTGCAAAAGGAACACATGTAACAGAAGTTTTATAGAGGTAATAAACAATAATTTACATTCACATGCCAGAGAAACAACAAACCTTATTTTGTTCTTGCACTGAAGAAGTTCTGTTTCACAGTTAGCAAGTTTCGATCGCAGTAATGTTATTTCTGATTTAAGTGTCTTTTCCTGTTGCCGAACCAACTCACTCTCTTCCTCCACGTGACTAAGTGCCCTTATCTGAAGAGAACAGCATAGAGGTTAACATAACACACATACCGAATAATTCTAAAAGTCAAACAAATTCAACAGGCCTACCTGCTCTTCACTCTGACGACTCTGAGCCTCCATGCGAATAGTTTCTTGGGCAATGAGCTCCATTTGGCGTTTTTGTTCTTGTGATTTTCCTTCCCAATACACTATTTCAGCATCAAACTATATATACAAATAAAAAGAGGGTCCATCAGAAAATGTTACTTTTATCGAAGCCCAAATTTCATTAGACAGAAATAAAAGAATGAATTTCAACCTTTGTAAGTTCTGCTTGTTGAGATGACAGTTTCTCTCTTTGATAATTAACAAGCCTCACTAAATCTCGATATTGAGCATTAAAGAGCACAGCCTCTTGATGAGAGTCCGTCTCCGAGACTGAGGAGGTAGTTGGAAAGTCCTGCACAAGAAAAGTCATGGGGTGGAAGATTTTCTCTAACCACTGACACCTCCCTACAAACACTGGAGCATATGCTCAGGACAATACCTTAAGGATGTTTCTTCTTGGTTTGCTGCCTGATGAGGGCTGATGCGTCGACGGCGATGGTTGGCTCGGTCGCACAGGGCTCTGAGTGGGAGGCGGCGGGTCACGGTAAGGGGGCAAAGGAAGGGGTAACGGTAGGCTGCGGGGAGGCTGGGGAGGCTGCCCCGACAGATTCGAAGGTGAATTTGATGCTGCTGCAGCAGCAGCAGCTGGTCCAGGAGGAGGTGCACGGTACGGGGGCGCTTCTCTCTCCCGCTTAGGCCCTTGTCCTTGAGCTGGGGTCTGTTGCTGTTGTGGTGGGGGTGGCTGCTGAGGGTGGTGCCCATGGTGGTTGTTTTCCAGAGCGTTCGGCCGGGATTGGCTTGGTGAAGATGTTCCTTCGCCTACAGGTTTCGATGAAACACCGTCCTGTGAAGACAAAGAAAGGGTTAACAGCAAGGGTGGAAGAAGATAACTAACGAGGAAGAATGAAGTGATCAATATGACGGAGGTACTTCTAGGATAACTTTTAATTTTACCTGCTGGTTAGCTGTTGATCTCCTCTCAGCTAGAGACTGTGGATGGTGGCCACCAGAGAAAGTCAGCGACTTCCGGATATCTTTATTTCTTTCAGGTACAGTGCCAAATCTGTTTAAAAAAGAAAGGAAACTGCGTTGTACGCGGACTGTCTAAATACAAGATCTTAAAGACTATATCATACTCAAACACATAATTTACCCAGAGTGCCTTGAGTCAGGAGATTCTGATGGGGATGGTGAGAAGCCATGCAAGGGATCAGCAGCTTGAGACTGCTGTGTGGTCCCCAAGGGCGACTGTTGAATACCTCCTGATCTCTGCAGAATCAACTGGACATCATTGGAGTACTCCCCCCATTTCATAAGAATCTGTGAAAAATCAAAAGAAATCCAACAAATGTATACAAGATATCTAATAGAGGGAATGTTTGCAAATAATTGATGTATGAATAGTACCTTAAGGGGATTTTCATGAGGTGCTAAAAGCCGCTCATTGTTACGCCATCTTTCAATCAGAGTGAAGCGACCCGTCTTTCCAGTGGCATGAGCAAGTGCATAGACCACATCCTGATAAAATAAATTGTTCTACAGTTTCTCACCACATCAAACACAGAACATTAGCGTTTAGAGCTGAAAGCAAATAGCAATCATGCTTGTCAAAACTCTTACCTGACAAGTGGTTGTTTCAGTGACACCACACACAATTCTTTGTATGCCCTCCACCCACACCTTGAGCTCCATAGTGGAGAGGAGGCTTAATGTAGAATCTTATAACGTCTTCATCTGCAACAAAGAGCACAAACCATTGTATGCCTCAAACGCTTAAAGAACCCAGAGTAGTTTACGGAGGCCATCAGACAGTATGAATATAGAGAATACATAAAGCACACTGAGAAACAAAATGTTTGACCACCAGGACAGAAGCAACATTTCTGAGGAAAATCTTATGATAAAAAGAAGAGAAAAAAAAAAGGGAGGGTTCAAAGAGCTAACCTGCTAAAGCACTTTCACCTGTCACTGTTAGATGAACAGTGCCCTCACTAATTACATACAGATCTGCGAACAATGCGCACAGCTCACCAAAATTGACGAGCCAAAAGGGGACGAAGCACAGATAACGTAAACCGTAAACTTTATCGTAGATATGCCGGACCCAGTTTAGAGAGCAGACGTACCCTACATTTGTTTCCAGACCGCAAATGAACTTTCCCACGACCTCCTCCATCGAATTATACACGTGGAGCGTCAAACAAATCTCTTGCCTACAACTTACGTGCATTCCGGATTTGCAGTGGCTCGAAATTTGGTGTATAAAACACCAAATAAAACTATGCACATATGACGGATCTGGTTATAACACCCTCAAAACAGTAAACAAAATGCGGTGGGTTGTTTGGGTGGAGTGGGGGGCGTTCCAATGTCGATGCAAAGCTGGTGGTCTGGACAACGAGGCGCGAGATTTGAATGTGTTGCCGGACCACGTCGTGCACGGCGGGCTACTTGTTGTCCTTGATGTTGCTGTTGTATGTTTCACTAGGAAGAAGCTGAGAAGCTGAGCCCTCTATCTGCATCATGGCCTTGGAGACCCGCGAAGGGGGCGTTCAGAAAACACGTGGCCCTTATTCGAATCCTCTGCAGCGCGAGAGGGGGTGGTGCTGGAGCACACTGACAGTGGCACACGAGCTCGAGCCTCCCTGAGACTGCAGGTGGGTTGTGGGTTCGATTCCCACAGACGCGTTTCCAACATACTTCCCGCCCGCGTCGCTTTTTCGCGGTCAACCCTACTGAAATAATTTCGTGCCGCGTGGTTCCTTAACGCCACCCCCACGTCTCCAAATGTTACACGTCGGTTCATGATTTCTCATACTGTCTGCGGTTTCACAAACTCCTGACTTCCGGTCCAGCTCTTCTGTGGAGTACTCTGTTGAAGTCACATCCACACGCACTGGGCTATGCGAGTCGGGGAGGGGGGGGGGGGGCACCCCGCGCGGGACAGTCAAAGTGAGCACCCTGCCCACGACCTAGTAAGTGGACTCGCCCGTCTGTGCCCCCCCCCCTTTTCCCCTCTCTCTTTGGTCTCGCGGGGGTGCCGCCACGCCGTCCCCACGGACATGGTCTTAACTATCACCCCGTTTCTACCACCCCTACCGCAAGTCCGCAGTGTCCGCGGCTGCCGCAGCCCCGGAGGGTAATGGAATACCCCTGGCTTGGCTCCGGTGTCCTGCGACGCCAGGAGAACGAAACAAAACAGGGAACAGCCAATGTGCGCCCTCAAGGTGGAGGTGGCAACCGCCAAGTATCAGACATGAGCAGGACTGAATAAACTGCGCTTCTGTCGAAATGTGGCGTGGGTCCATTTCCCATCGCCTTTTCTCCCCCACCTTCTAGTTGCCACTCCGCGGGACACTATCTCTCTCGCTCTCTATATGGCGGGGCTGGTTGGTCCCTTTGAACTGCCAGTTGCTCTGCTGTGCGGGGTGCTGCACAGTCCCCTGCCTTATCATTTGGCCTTCCCACTCTGTCTGCCTGTCTTCTGTCCGCCTGCCCCCCTCTATTTCCACATGCTGGCCCTTTTCCCCTCCTTTTACCTTCTATTTGATTTCCCCTTCCCCGAGACGTTTTCCTTCTCAATCTCGCCTAGCTCCCGCTGCCCTCCCTGCCTCCGCAACGTGTGAACGCCGCTCCGCCAGCACAGCGGCACAGCCTCCCTCGGCAACGGCATTCCAGAAACCCGGGAAACATGAAGACAATATCAGTGCGGCACACATGGGGCACAGTGGGAGGGAGGGGGCCGTGAGATCGGACGTCCGTTTGGCCGCAGCCGCCACACTGGGGCCCCCGGGAGGGGGGTGGGGGGAGGGGGGGGGGTGGAGACAAAAGCTACAGGACAGGACAAACAGCCCTTGTGGACCCTGTAAGAATACCCCCTGCTTCAAGTAAAACTTGTGTGACAGTCTGTACTCTGACAAGTCCCGCCGCTCTCTCTCTCTCTTTCTCTCTCTCTCTCTCTCTCTCTCTCTCTCTCTCTCTCTCTCTCTCTCTCTCTCACACACACACATGCTCAATTATTTCTGTATTTCTGTGCCGTGCTGTGCAATATTCCCACCCCTTCCTCCTCATCTGTTGCTGCTTAAAAGGGATTGTTCCATCCTGTGGCGGTCCGTCGGAGAGAAAGTGGTGCAGCATTATGACATGGTACATCCGCCAGCCGCCCCGCCCAACCCCTCCCCGAGCCGCTTACCCCCTTCCCCCTTTCCCTTTCTCCGCCCATCTTCTCCATTTCCATCTTCGTCCAGACTCTGACTAAAACTGGCGAATAGGAGGCATCCGCTATGCTCCCCTTCCCCTTCCGGGGCTGCTTGGTCTTTTGTGTTGCCCGCCCCCTCACCCCGCGGTCTGTCTCCACCTGTCCGCCCCCTCCCCGCCCCCTCCCCGCCCCCTCCTCTTAAACTCCAGACTGTGTTTGTTCATCCATCAATCTCGCTTTGTACCGTTTCTGTTGGTCTTTCCCTCCGGGCAGCAGCGGCAGCCCTGCATCCTGCATCCCTTACATTCCTTTGCTATCCCCTCCGCTTCTCTCTCGCACGTCATCCCTGCCCGTAACACATTGTACCTCCCACCTACCCTGTGTGCCCTAGGCTGCTGGAGCGCCTGGGTGGTCGGCAGGCCCGCGACGCTCCCGTGAGCTGCGGGCTGGCCTACCTCGCCGCTTGCAGGCGCTCGTGTCAGGTCATACGGATACTGGGTGAGGCGGAGCAGATGCAGCAGCAGCAGTGATCCAGCCCTGAAGCAGAGCGACTCGTTGAAGTGTGCGGTCGGCCGGCATGCGACCCACACACATACACACACACACACACACACACACCGAGCTGTGGAGCAACAGGGGACTCCAGCG
Organism: Odontothrips loti; assembly: GCA_038380765.1. Classification (NCBI taxonomy): domain Eukaryota; kingdom Metazoa; phylum Arthropoda; class Insecta; order Thysanoptera; family Thripidae; genus Odontothrips; species Odontothrips loti. The sequence continues at coordinate 18,565,056 of CM076249.1, forward strand.
TACCGTGCCGTGCCGTGCCCCGCAGTGCCCCGCCGGTTTCCGTCCAACCTTTCCCGGGACGGAAACAGACCCACACCGGCTGCAGCATCCCCGCTCTCCTCTGATTGGCCGTAATGGAAAGTGAAACCACATGGGGAGGGGGGGGGGGGTTGAAAGCCCCCGATGGAGAGGGAGAGGGGGCGGGGGGAAAATCATCCAACAAGGCGTGACAAGGGTCAGCCTTGTCAGGAGGCAGGGGTCCTTGCAAGGTCCAGGGGCTGGGGCAGGACCTCTCTCTCTCTCTCTCTCTCTCTCGGCCCCTCCTCGGCCTCCGACTCACTGTCTCTCTCCCTCTCATGCCGACATGACGTTATCACGACCCGGGAGATATGGGAGCCAGGGAGGCAGCGCATGCCTCGCCTCGCCACCCCTCGAGAAGCCATCCAGCGAGGCGCGCTAGGGAGGGATGCAGAGGAGGAGGAGGAGGAGGAGGAGGGTGCGAACGGAGAGAGAGAGAGAGAGAGAGAGAGAGAGAGAGAGAGAGAGAGAGAGAGAGAGAGAGAGAGAGAGAGAGAGAGAGACGAGGCTAGGGTGTCAACAGGGGCCGACGGGGGCCGTCAGTAGGGAGGGGAAGGAAATGGTTGGAAGCCGGTGGGCCGGCTCCGTGGCCTGGGGCACCAGAGGCACGGCCAGAGGATGGCCAGGTGTAGCGCCGGCACGTGCACGTGGGAGGAGAGGAGAGGAGCCTCTCCAGGTCGGAGTGCTCTCTCTGAGGGTCGCGGCCGCGGCGGATGCCCCCCCTCCCCTCCCCCTCATCCCACTCTGTGGCTGGCGCTGCCTCCGCCGGACGGTACTCGCTAACGCTGCATACCAAAACTCTCACTGCTTTACTCATCACCACAAACCCATGGCATTCCTGCCAGTATCGCCAGCAGCAAAAAAAAAAAAAAAAACGAAAATTTCGATTCCTAGGTTTTTCTACAGCGCGCCGGCACACGTGCGTTACGTATTACATGGACAACCCTTCCTGCAGGGGTGGCTCATCCCCGAAAGCTGCGGGGGGCCAACGCTCACACCATAGCGCCTGCACGTCCACGTGGGAGTTGGGGGTGGCGGGGGCTCCGCAAGGGGGGGGGGGGGGGGGGGGTGCGGTCGCGCGTAAGGCTCACTCAGCAGCCCTCCGCCAGACCCAGGACCAGGACTCCCCAGTTCGCTCGCGGCGCTCGTGGCGTGGCGACCCCAACGCGCACTCGTCCGCAGCCAGCCCGCCCGGCCCGCCCCCGGCCCGCCCCCGGCCCGCCCCCCGACGGCAGCCGCCCCGCAAACGGCGTGCTCGCGCTGGGCACCGCGCAGCGGCCGACCCCCCAGCCGCCCCCGGCCACCCCCGGCCGCCCCCCCGTCCCACCACGCCGGCCCCGGTCCCGACTCCGAGACCCGCCTAACCGTTGGTGCCTGCCGCCATCTGGCCTCGTTCGCCCGCCCCCGCCCCCGCGGGACAGGACAGGGGGACAGGGCTCGCGGGCTCGTCGACTCCCTCAACGCGACGGCGCCCAGGATCGTCTCCTGGGTGCGGGCTGCGGGTCCGGGTCCGGGTCCAGGGTGGCCGTCAGCCTCAGCCTCAGCCACGGCCCCGGCCTCGGCTCCCCCGGCCGCCAGGTCCGCGGGACGGTGAAGCTGCCGGCGCGCCGGGCCGTCCGGCTGTCCGCTCCGCTCCCCGCCAAGGTGAGAAGAGACCAGCAGCAGCAGTGACCAGCAGACGCCGACGACCGAGGGGGGCAATTGCAGCAATTTCAGTTTTGTGTCAAGATTTTTCGTAAACCTGATCAAAATTTGATTTTGATGACTCGCATGAACCGTGTGTCTGAAATTGTTCTAATTTGACAAATCTCGACCGAATTCTACGTGGTGAATTTAGATTGAACTTCATGATTTTTTTCGATTGAATTTTGGTGAGTTGGTTTGAGTTTTGATGGAGTTTGGTCATGTCCGGAGTAATAACTTTGAGGGCGCGCTCTGTGGCCGCTCTAGTGGTCCGGAGCACTGCGCTCTGCCCCGCTCTGCCCCGCTCTGCCCCGCTCTGCCCCGCTCTGCCCCGCTCTGCCCCGCTCTGCCCCGCTCTGCCCCGCTCTGCCCCGCTCTGCCCCGCTCTGCCCCGCTCTGCCCCGCTCTGCCCCGCTCTGCCCCGCTCTGCCCCGCTCTGCTCTTGGCTCGTCGGGCAGGATGTAGACAGTCCCCTGGCCGTGGTCACCCTCTGTTGTGGCGCTCATGCATATGTGATCGGAATCGATATGCCTATTCCGCTGGCCGTGACGGGGATGCTCCAAGGGATGCTCACACACGAGTGGTTTGGCGGACTTATTGCGAGAGTGTTTGGGGTCATTGGGGAGAAACAAAATAACACACGCTGGTCACGACAACACTGTTGCTGTACTTTCTGGGTCAGTTTTGTCCGGTTCATGTACTTTCAAGGGGGGATGTTTTTCGAGCCTCCTATGGTTTGTTATTTTCTGCTTGACCTCGTGTGTATGTGTGTGTGTGTGTGTGTGTGTTTTGTGTGGTAAAAAAAAACCTCATCTTGTCCCAAACAAACGCGCCTCTCTGTGTTCTGAACAAGTTGGTTTGGAAACAGAAAGACACGACACCGCAAAGCAATGCCGCAGTGGCAAACGAGCGGAGGGTGGGCGTGAAGAGGGTGGGAGAAGGGGGAGGGGGTAAAGGGGGGGGGGGGCTGACCTTTCTCGGTAGGGCAGCTGTGCGTGGGGGGAAAAACGTGGCGAAAGTGGCGAGAGATCCTGCGGGGAGGGCTCAGGCTCAGGAATTTTGTGTGTGAGCGGATTTCCCTCCAGCGCCATGGGGCTGGGCAGCCATGGGCAGCCATGGGCGCCTCATGGCTGTCAGTGGGGATAACTTTGTCCAGCCGTGGGGACAACTTTGTGCACCGCGACGAGAGACAGCAGCTCTGGCCCGGCTCCTCCGGCTCCGGCGGGGCGGCAGGACACGAGGGGTCCCACACTCAAAAAAGATCAATCAACATACTATTTTAAAAAAAAGTCGTACAGAAATCAGAAAAGTCGGAAAATTTCGGCAAAAAAAATTAGAGAAAAACAAGGAAAGAATAAACAAAGCAGGGGATTTTTTTTTTTAATTTTAAATCATGGTACGCTCGACCTGACCCGACCCGACCGCATGAGAGGCACTTCCCGAGCTACCGCCGTGGACACAGTTTGTGAGAGAGTGCCGAGTCGTCGATCAAATCGTGGCAAAATGTACTCTTCGCGCGGAGTTGTACTCATCAGTTCCGATATTCTGTGATGATCCGCTCGTTACACATCCCGACAGTGTCCGCGGCGCGGGGCCAGCGTACACACGCAGAACAGAGCCGCTTGACAGAGACAAAGCCGTGTCCCATCGCCCCATCCCGTCCCGACACTGCATGTATTATACCTGACTCGCTGCACCGCTCCACAATCTCCGGGACGCTGTTTCAATTACTGTGATACACCGAATACACCGTGCAGTACACCGTATACACCGTGCAGTACACCGTTACGCCGTGCCGTACATCCCGCCGTACAGCGGCGTACCCCCCCCCCCCCGGCCCCGCCCCCGCCCCCGCCCCCACCCCTCCTCTCCGTGTGGCCTCGCCTCGCCCCCGCCTCCTCGCCAACTTCCTTTCTCACACTTCCTCCCGCTTCCTTTTCTTCCCGTTTCCTGCTCACCTACCCTCGCGTTCATGTTCCTCCTTGCCCTCCTGTTCTTCTGCAAAGAAATTCCAATTAAGAAAAAAATCAAACTAAATGAAAGGGAGTGGCTCGTTACACCCATGCATCACTGTTCGGACTTATTTCCCCCCTTTTTCTATAGATAATTATGAAGGACAAAACATTTTCGACTACCAATACATAAAATGGGAAAAAGAATTTCGACCATAAATGCATAAGTGTAACGAGCTCAGCCCAAATTAAAATCTAAATTCAATTCATTTTTCCATATTTCTCATATCCTTAATGCTGTCCCGACCTCGCAGCCGTTGTTTCAAAGCGCGAGCAAGTACGCCGGTGCCGTTGTGGCCCGTGTGCGCCCGGCCCGGCTCCCGGCCCGGCTCCTGAGGGGGTGGGGGGGGGGGGGCGCTGCCATGGCGCTGCGCTGCGATGTGCGTTGGCGGCCGCGGCCTCAAACGCGCGGAGTATGTTGAGCCAGCTCACGTTTGTTTGCGGGGCCGGGCCAGAAACTCGGCAGCCCTGCGGCAGCCCGTCCCCGTCCCGGCGTGGCTCGAAATTCAAAGTGGGGATGCCTGGCTGTATGCTGTGCGCGGCGGCGGCGGGGCGGCGGCGGCGCCTCGCCTGGCGCCGGCGGTGTTCCTGCGTGTAGGGAGGCGAGCGGGGGCGGCGGGGGCGGGGGGGGGCGGAGCCAGGAGAGGAGGAATTCAAATAGCGGTATGATATTATTATTTTGGACGACGCGTGGAGCTTAGCTTGAGAGTTTCGCGTCAGAACGCCGCGCAGCTTTTTCGCATCAGACGGAAGAAAGCTCGTAAAAGCCGACGAAAAAAATGAAAATGAAAGTCAAGTGGCTTGCGCCAAACTCGGCCTAGCTCAGGTCTCAAATCTTGAGTGCAGTTGCGGCAGGTTTTCCAAACTGCTTCTGCTTCCAGTACCCTATCGCCCTAAACAGTGTCAGCCCCTACACGCCCCGGCTAACGGGTGCCGTCGGGTGCCGTGATCTCCCCAACACCATCGGCCGCAACAGATCCCCCCCCCCCCCCCCCCCCCCTCCTTGAGAATTCATTGGCCCGGAAATTGATCTGTCGTGCGCTTCATTCATTGCGACGGCACTTCTTCATCCTTACGGAGGACGGGGTGCGGGGCGGGGAGAGGGTGGCCATTAGTGACGTGTCAGCAGCAACAGCAGCGCAGCGACCCCTCGCGGCCTAGCCCTAGCCCTGGGTGTCGGCCCCCGCCGTCGGTCTGGGCTCGGCCCGGGATCGGCCTGGGCACGACAAATGCTTGACTTGGTGGCCCGGCCCGGCCCGGCCGCCATCCCCACCCACGCCCCGCCCCGCCCACGCCAACCCCGACCCATTCCTATTAATTTCGTCGCCTTTCTGCCTTCTCCTGTTTTTATTTATTATTGCAGCCCACCCAACCAACACGGGGTCCTCATTCACTTGTGTCATCGTTCGTTATGGTGCACCTAAAATCTTGATGTAATGTCGTGAAAATCTTCGTTATATACGTAATCTCGGGCAATCTCATATAATACCACGTAATCTCAAGTAATCTGGTACTCTCATATTCGAAAGAAGATTGCAATATTATTTTACCTATTGTAATCTATGATAATCTGCACTTAATCTTGAGTAATCCTTGTAGGCGGAACAAGGCAGAACAACGTAGAACAAATCGACAAGGTTTTGTACAGGGCAGAACGAGGCCTCTCTAAGTGTCTGTCCCCCCCCCTCTCTCTCTCTCTCTCTCTCTCTCTCTCTCTCTCTCTCTCTCTCTCTCTCTCTCTCTCTCTCTCTCTCTCTCTCTCTCTCTCTCTCTCTCTCTCTCTCTCTCTCTCTCTCTCTCTCTCTCTCTCTCTCTCTCTCTCTCTCTCTCTCTCTCTCTCTCTCTGCCGCTTTGCAGCCTCGTGGCGATGCGTTCAGCGCGGCAGAGACCCATGGGGCTCGAACGTCACAGATGGATGGGACGGGATTCGTTCATCGGATCCTAGTGTACTTTCGCTCCGCCCCGCCCGCTTCGAAACCCGAGTCCTTGTGGCGGTAGCAACAAAGCTGTTGGGGCACTCCTCCAGGGCCAGCACCGGCATGCCCGAGCCGCCTGTTGGAGGGCCCACGGGACTCGGGCCGCCAGGCCACAGGCGGGAATCTGTGCTGCCGAGCAGCCGATATCCCGCAGGCTGGGCTGGGCTGGGCTGGGCTGGGCTATGGGCTCCGCGGTAGGATCCCGATGACAGCGCAGCGATATGGCGCCCTGATTGTGCGAGTGGGGGGAGAACAATGAGTCTGCTGCCAGTGCTGCACCGGGAGCTGGGAGCCGGCGGCGGCACGGGGATGAGAGCGGGGCGGGGAGGGCGGAGGGCAGAGGACAGGGTTGGAGGCGGAGGCGGCATAGATGCCAGAGGCGGCCAGAGGCGGCCAGAGGCGGCCAGAGGTTGGCGAGCAGAAAACGGAGGTTCGGGAGGCGAGCGGGACGAGGCGGCCGGGAAAAGAGTGCGCTACTTTCCTGAGAGAGAGAGAGAGAGAGAGAGAGAGAGAGAGAGAGAGAGATAGATAGATAGATAGATAGATAGATAGATAGATAGATAGATAGATAGATAGAGAGAGAGAGAGAGAGAGAGAGAGAGAGAGAGAGAGAGAGAGAGAGAGAGAAAGAGCGATAAGGGAGGCTGTTTGGCAGTCTGCTCCTATCCGGTAGAGCGGCAGGGCATCGAGATCGTGATCACTGTGTCGGTGCCAGACGGAATGGAACGGCAACGGGGCGCAAGGCCTGTCCGGCAAAGAAGAGGGGTGAAAAACGCGCGCCTTGACGGTGACGTCTTGTCCGCCCGGCCCGGTGCCTCCCTGTCCCCCTCCCCCTCCGCCCCGGGAGCGTGTTGACGCGCCTCATCGCAAATAGATGCGTGGCCCGGCCGGCCGCCGGTTCCGGCCACCGCTCACCACCGCTTAGTCGACTGCCAACCCGTTGTAATCGTGGAGGGCGTTACTCTTTAATGGGCTCCATGAGTGGGAGGGTGTACCCGGCCACCACCCACCCTCTCGTGGGGCCCGTAGGGGGAGGGGAGGGGGCCCAGAGGGGGCCCAGAGGGGGCCCAGAGGGGGCCCTACGGCCAGGAAAACGGCTCAGCCGGGACGCGACGTACGCGACGTAGTTTGCGGGCGGGTCCGCGGGTCCCCGGGTCCCCAGGTAAGCTGTGTGATCTGGTTGTCGACGACTGTCTGCTTATGGAGCGGTAACGGGGGGAACACTGCGGGTGGGTGCCGCCCGCTGCGCCCGCTCACTGTTCGTCCTGGTGTTGCGGAGCAGAGAACGCCCCTGTTTGCTGACGGCCGGCACCAGCAGCACTTTGACCCCCGTCCACGACGCGATTCTATTTGCGCTGGGATATCGACAAGCAGCGTGTTTTCCCTCCCTCCCCCCTCTCCCCCACCCGGGTCCGGGCGCCCGGACGGGGGCAGGGCCCAGGGCCTCTGGGGGTGCGACCCCTGGGTGTCCGCTGGAGGGCATACCGAGCAGTGCGAAGGCGACAGCCGCCCTCGTCAGCCAGCTCCACGACGGCCTCTACGGCCTCCCCCACACCAACACCCTACGGGCCCGGGCCAGGCCCCAGTCACGAACGCGGCAGCTTCTCCGCCACCCCCGCGCGGCCTCCCTGTGGCCCCCCGTCCCCCCGGGGGGTTGGTTCCGGTCCGGGGGTGCGCGCCCACGTCGTTCTGCGGTGGCGCCGCGGTCGGCGGCAATCCCCAATAGCCATGAGCTGAGCGCCGCGCCGAGCCGCGCCGAGCCCCCGCCAACGACTTCGGGCCGGACGGAGCGCCGGAGCCCAGCGGGATCAGCGGGAAGCGGCCAGCCTGCCTCCCCGCCGGAGTCCTGAGCCCTGTACTTACACACCTATCAGGCCGGTGTGTGCCTCCCCCTGCCCCTGCCCCTGCCCCTGCCCCTGCCCCTGCCCCTGCCCCCGCCCCTGCCGGGACACCGCCGTCTGCGGGCGCCGCGTGGGGTTGGGATGGGCCCCCGGGACCACGGGAGCCGAAGGCGGAACCTGTTGTTTGTCAGCCCGCATAAATATATGCCACTGTCCGTCGGCCAAAGGTGAATTTTGTGAGGCAACAAAAACCCAGCAGAAGTGACGAAAGAAGAAAGAAGAAGTGTAAGAGGGGTTGCATTGGAGAGAGGGGGGCGGAAAAGAAAATTGCAGAGCTCTGCCGTCGGGACAGGAAATTCGAGGACGAGATGGAGGGGAAAAGTTGAGCGAGGACAAAACGAAGGGGGTCACATTCAAAATGGGCGCGGCTGGCAAAGAATTAAAAAAAGGGGCGAAAAACGCGACGCAATCTGAATGCCGAGCAGAAAGCAGTGAGAGAGTGAGAGAGAGAGAGTGAGAGAGAGAGAGTGAGAGAGAGTGAGAGAGAGAGAGAGAGAGAGAGAGAGAGAGAGAGAGAGAGAGAGAGAGAGAGAGAGAGAGAGAGAGAGAGAGAGAGAGAGCGATAGCGATGGCACGAAACAAAGGCGCATGACAGCAGCCCGCCAGCGGACACGACCCACTTTGGGCGCACATAATTATGGGTTCGACAAGAAGTGGCTAATTGTAAATCAGCGCGCCCGCTTACACTCCCTGTGCTGGGGGTGGGGGTGGGGGGCGGGTGGCACAAGAGGGCGGACCTGCTTGGCTGGCGGCGACAACTTTGCTTGATTAACGGCTGCGCTGGCAGGGCGGAGCTGCTGTGCTGGCCGCGCTGCAGCTCGGTGGTGTTGGTGTTGGAGGCGGAGTATAGAGGGGGGGGGGGGGGGGTAATGTCGCGGTAGTTAGGCAGACCGCCGAGGCAGTGGTAATACATAGGGGCGATATGCCCGGGACGTGTCTCTGCGGCACGAGTCGGCCGCCAGCACCACGAACAGTCCTAGCACCCCTTTGGCCTCCGGGAGGGTTCCGGACAGCGGCCACGGGTTCACATGCTCTGGACACCTGCTCCTGCCCCCTCTCCAGCCCTCCCCTTCGCCGCACTCCTCTGCGTGTTTTTCCTCTGCGGAATAAGCGTTTTGACAAATGAGCGGCCCGTGTCGGCCGCGTCGTCCATGGCTTTTTACTTTCTGATGAAAAATGTGTTGACATCATCGTGTTGCCACGGCGTGAGCGTGAGACGGTCCAGCCGGCCCAGCTGCTTGTTGCTGCACAGCCGTGTACTTCCCCCCTCCCCCCCTCTGCCCCCGGCCCACCCCCGGCCCGCCCCCACTGCCAATAGAGGGGCCGTCCTGGCGGGGGTCATCCATAAGTAACGGAAGGTAGATGCTGGCATGGCGTCGCGGGGGCTGCGGGGGCTGCGGGGGCTGAGGAGTCTGCGGGGGTTGCGGGGGTCGGTGGGCCCTCCCGGATGAGCAAAGCGCACGCTGCCCGTCCACAGTCTGCCCGCCCTGTGCGCCCATGTGGAGGGAACCCCGCCGCCCCGCTCCGGCACTGAAACAGAATGGCACTACAAAGCGGGAATGCCGGGGGAAATACTCGGCGGGGATTTCGATAAGTTTTTATTTCAGCTCCCCGCTATGGCGCGGCGCCCTCACTTTTCTATTTGTCTTGCTCCCCTTCGCCGCTTCAGCTGCTACCGCCGCTACCGCCGCTGCCGCCGCTGCTTCGACTGCTGCTGCCGCTACCTATGTTACTGCCAGTATGGAGCTCACTCTGCGCACGTTTTTCATTCTCCTCTTCTTCTCTGGCTGGCAGAAAAAAATAGATTGGAGAGGGGGTGGGCGTAAAGGGGGTGGCGCCGTTGGTCCAGGTGCGGGGAAAGGGGGGGGGGGAGCACACACATCCCTGGCGGGCGCACGTAGGCTGCCGTCCCATCGCAGAACTCCGCTCAGCCGGGCGGGAGTCAGGGCCACGGCGACCGAGTTCCGCAGCCCCATCCAGCAGCCTCCAGCAGCCTCCAGCAGCCCCCAGCCTCCCGGACCGGTATATTATACCAAAAACTTTATAATGCCGGCCGCCCGGCACAGCTGATGCGGCCCCTCTGACTCGTGTAGGACTCCCGGCCCGTCCTCCCACAAGCAGCGCAGCTAAGGCGCGGAAGATAACGTGCATCACGCTAAATGAAAAAGGACAATTTTTTCCCCAAATTTTCGTAACATCTCGTGCACAACTCAAACCGAGGAGAATTTTGCTGGCCGCTGGAAAATAAAGTCGCCTTTTTGGTGACAAAAGTGTCTTTGAATTGGAATCACACCAAAAAATAATACGAAAATTTGGACAAAACTGTGCCCTTTACACAACTGACCCTTGCAGCCTTATTTATCCGGCCGAGGCTGGTTTGGATGCCCTGCGGTGGCCTAGTGCCGGTGCTGCCTGCCGCACCATGCCTCATCTGTTAGAGAGCTTATCGCTTAGCTCGGGGCGGGACGCGGCGCGGCAGCAGCCGGCAGCGGGGAGGCCACCATAACTCCGTAGCGTTGTGTCTCTGCCAAGCGGCCGGGCCGGGCCGGCCCGGGGCTCGGGACCGCCGCAGACCCGGAAAAGGGATGGCGCCTATATTGTCGCATTTGGAGCGGCAGAGGCAAAAGGGAAAGCTGCCGGCGTTTATTGCGGGACGCGGCGAGCTCAGCCCGCCCGGCCCGCCCCTGTGCCCGCCCGGCCCGCCCCTGTGCCCGCCCGGCCCGCCCCTGTGCCCGCCCGGCCCGCCCCTGTGCCCGCCCGGCCCGCCCCTGTGCCCGCCCGGCCCGCCCCTGTGCCCGCCCGGCCCGCCCCGCCCGCCCGGCCCGCCCCTGTGCCCGCCCGGGCCCGCCCCTGTGCCCGCCCGGCCCGCCCCTGTGCCCGCCCGGCCCGCCCCTGTGCCCGCCCGGCCCGCCCCTGTGCCCGCCCGGCCCGCCCCTGTGCCCGCCCGGCCCGCCCGGCACACCCGGCCCGCCCCTGTGCCCGCCCGGCCCGCCCCTGTGCCCGCCCGGCCCGCCCCTGTGCCCGCCCGGCCCGCCCCTGTGCCCGCCCGGCCCGCCCCTGTGCCCGCCCGGCCCGCCCCTGTGCCCGCCCGGCCCGCCCCTGTGCCCGCCCGGCCCGCCCCTGTGCCCGCCCGGCCCGCCCCTGTGCCCGCCCGGCCCGCCCCTGTGCCCGCCCGGCCCGCCCGGCACACCCGGCCCGCCCCTGTGCCCGCCCGGCCCGCCCCTGTGCCCGCCCGGCCCGCCCCTGTGCCCGCCCGGCCCGCCCCTGTGCCCGCCCGGCCCGCCCCTGTGCCCGCCCGGCCCGCCCCTGTGCCCGCCCGGCCCGCCCCTGTGCCCGCCCGGCCCGCCCCTGTGCCCGCCCGGCCCGCCCCTGTGCCCGCCCGGCCCGCCCCTGTGCCCGCCCGGCCCGCCCCTGTGCCCACCCGGCCCGCCCCTGTGCCCGCCTGGCCCGCCCCTGTGCCCGCCCGGCCCGCCCCTGTGCCCACCCGGCCCGCCCCTGTGCCCGCCCGGCCCGCCCCTGTGCCCGCCCGGCCCGCCCCTGTGCCCGCCCGGCCCGCCCCTGTGCCCGCCTGGCCCGCCCCTGTGCCCGCCCGGCCCGCCCCTGTGCCCACCCGGCCCGCCCCTGTGCCCGCCCGGCCCGCCCCTGTGCCCACCCGGCCCGCCCCTGTGCCCGCCTGGCCCGCCCCTGTGCCCGCCCGGCCCGCCCCTGTGCCCACCCGGCCCGCCCCTGTGCCCACCCGGCCCGCCCCTGTGCCCGCCCGGCCCGCCCCTGTGCCCGCCCGGCCCGCCCCTGTGCCCACCCGGCCCGCCCCTGTGCCCGCCGCCCCTGTGCCCGCCCGGCCCGCCCCTGTGCCCGCCCGGCCCGCCCGGCACACCCGCCCGGCCACGCCCCTGTGCCCGCCCGGCCCGCCCCTGTGCCCGCCCGCCCGGCCCGCCCCTGTGCCCGCCCGGCCCGCCCGGCACACCCGGCACGCTTCAGAGCTTCCTGTCACGCCGTCCTCCCCGCTTCTCGCTGACATTATTTCCGCCCCTCCACTTCCTTATTATCCACATATGCGAGCACCCCGTTTGTCAGCGATATCCTCAGTTCTCACTCTCTTCCCCGCGGCCGCGGCCACGTCTTCTCAAAAGTATTACTGCGCCCCGAAGATTTTCACTCTCGTTTTCAAGGTTCGTTGCGGGCACTAAAATGAATATTTTCTTCTTTATGCCCCTTCAAGAAATCTCTTCGTTAGAGCAACAAACGTTCCGTTGGCGCAACAAAAAATTTAGTACCCCCAACCAAATTTTAGTACTTATGGAACCAAAGAATTAGTTGCGACCTCTACTCTTTTTTCTCCGTGTAGCATGCTTTGTCAGCCCCGCAGTCTCTGTGCCCCCCCCCCCCCACCCCCACCCCCAATTAACTCCCCCTTGCCATGCGTCGCGCGTTTCCACTCGCATCCGCAGCAGCGAGTGAGTTGCATCGGGAATGAGAGCGGCGCGGCGCGGCTGCTCCGGGTAATAACATCAGGGCTTTTGCCGCCCGAGAGATGTCGGGGTTAACAATCCGCGAAGCGAAGCGTCTGACTGTAGGGTTGGGGCGTGGCGGGGCGTGGCGGGGCGTGGGGAGGGTGGGGCCGCGGCTGCCACGCTCTCTCCGTTGGCGACGAAGAACGCCCGCAAGTCACCGGGTAGGCCAGCCCGCACGACACACATGTGCGCCAAGGGGTGGGGTTGCCTACCTGACAGGCGCTCTCGGCAGTGGCGCTGCTCGCTGCTGCTGCTGCTGCTGCTGCTCCCGGCCCGGGCGGCGGCGGCGGGGAACAGGGGAACACCGGAATGGAATTGCGAGGATCGACTCCGCGCGCCGCAGCCCCCGAGGGCCACCTTGGAATATTAACGACACGCACAAGCATCGCCAGCATCGGTGCCGGGAGCGAACCAAGTGGGCGAAGCGGAGGAGGAGCGGGGCAGAGAGAAGACGGAGAACGCGACATCAAAGAGAGAGAGAGAGAGAGAGAGAGAGAGAGAGAGAGAGAGAGAGAGAGAGAGAGAGAGAGAGAGAGACAGAGACAGAGACAGAGACAGAGACAGAGACAGAGACAGAGACAGAGACTGAGAGACGCGGTGAGAAAAAAGCTGGTGAGGGTAAGGGAGGGAGAATTTGGCGTCGTGGTGAAGAAGGGCCGTGCGGAACCGTGGGGAGGGGAGGGAGAAGGAACTGGAGAAAGTGAGAGTCGCAAAGATATTCAGCGGCTCCGCCGGGATTGCGAATCCCGCCCGGCAGCCGAGCCCAGCCAGCTGAGGCAACGCGGCAACGCGAGGCGGCGCGGCGCGGCGCACGTCACACTCCCGAACCGAGGGTCGGAGAAGAAGCAAAGCGCATTCGGGATTCAACTGCTACGCGCCGCGGCGCCGTGGTTCGGGTTCGGGTCGGACCGGGAATCAATTTTGGCGCCGTTTTATGCCGTCTGCAGCGGTCTGCTGGCAGCCAGACCGCGGCCGAGAACAGAGGGGAGGGATCCAGCGGGGGCCGGAGGGGGCCGGAGGGTGCGGAGGGGGCCGGAGAGGGGCCGGAGCGAGCCGGAGGGAGCCGGAGATGGCGGGTAACAGCCCCCCTAGCAGCCATGCCAGCCGTGCCGTCCGCCCGCACGGTCGTTCGTTGCGCGCGCGGTCAGACGGACCCCGCCGTCCACACGCCACGCCCTGCCGCGCCCTGCCGCGCCCTGCCACGCCCTGCCACGCCCTGCCACGCCCTGGCAGTGTACTTCTGGTGTCCCCCGAGGGATGGCCTGCGTAGGGAGGTTGGCTGCCCCAGCCGGCCGCCCTGTGGTCCTGGGACACGCTATACTTTTCACGCAGCGACGCGATTTGGTCGAGTAAGATCTTCGAGCAATCCCTTGAAATTGAAGATGTAAAACCTTATTTTCTTATTCCTTTTTTCAATTTCTGATTTTTCTTTATTTTTTTTTAAAAGATGTAACAAACTTTTTTAGATGTTATCGACAAATTTTAATTGCGTTAGCATGTACAATTTATCAGTTTTCTACAGAGAGAGAGACACAGACAGAGAAAAGAGACAGAGAGAGAGAGAGAGAGAGAGAGAGAGAGAGAGAGAGAGAGAGAGAGAGAGAGAGAGAGGGGGGGGGGGGGGGGGTTGTCGGAGCTCCCACATTCATCAGCTCGTCGCGTTAAAAAGGTCGCCAGCCCTGCCGGGGCCGCCGGGGCCGCTAAACATACATGATATGACATAAAGAGTTGGGTGGCGTTGTGCTGTCGGGCGGCAGTCAGGGGCGGGGCTGGGCGTCTGCGCTCACAAAGGCGCGGCTCAGATGTGTGCGGAGGCGGCGGCGGCGGCGGCGGCGGCGGCGGCGGCGGCGGCTGATGGCCCCTCGGCATCCAGCATGCAACACATGGCAACCCTTTGGGCCGCCACAAGTCTGACACTGTCGCCGCCACCACAGCAGCACCTGGCGGGGCGGGGCGGGGCGGGGACGCGGGAGGTGAGGCGGGAAAGGGAACGACGTGGTGGTGGCGGTTGTCAACGCGCGTTAAACGGCGTGGTGCCGTCGCCTTCGGGCAGCAGAGCGCCGCCGCAGCCGCAGCAGCCGCAGCAGCCGCAGCTCCTCCCAACACTCACGACGTAAGGAGGGGAGCTGGTCAATGTAACAGACGGAACGTGAGTGAGAAGTAAGCAACGCGGGAGAGAGAGCAAGAGAGAGAGGGAGGGGGGGGAGAGAGAGAGAGAGAGAGAGAGAGAGAGAGAGAGAGAGAGAGAGAGAGAGAGAGAGAGAGAGAGAGAGAGAGAGAGAGAGAGAGAGAGAGAGAGAGAGAGAGAGAGAGAGAGAGAGGGAGAGAGAGGCAGACCACATGACGAGGAGCGAATGAGTCCGCGGGGCTGCAAAGTTGTTTGACAGCGCACCCACCCACACACACACACACACACACACACACACACACACACACACACACTTCCAAAGGGCGGCAGGGGTTAGGTCCTGGGGGGATCACGTAATAATG